>MU004182.1:6367-235851 GCA_010093605.1 Lophium mytilinum | reverse complement strand
CCGGTTACAGATGCGAGCCTCTCTTCGACTACAGATTCAAGGTCCGAGATCGCCAGCACCGACATCTCCTCGTCAACCACCTCAAATGCTCCGGTCACAGATACAAGCCTCTCTTCGACTACAGTTTCGAGCTCCTTGATTACCAGCCCTGACCTCTCCTCGTCTACCAGTCCAATTTCTTTGGTTGCCAATACAAGCATCTCCTCGACTACAGTATCGAGTACCCTAATTGCGAGCCCTGGCTCCTCCTCCCCCAGTTCCAGTCCTCCCATCCTAAGTCCAACCCTCTATTCGACTACTGTCTCGAGCTCCCCCATCGCAAGTCCTAACCTCTCCTCATCCACAAGCCTGATTTCTCCATTCGCAAGCCCCACCGGTTCTGTCTGCTGCGGGAGGCCGAACGGGACAACATACTATTCCGCGGGAAGCATCTACGAAGTCCAGTGCGGTCAATACCAAGGCACGAACGAGAGATGGTATATCGAGCCCACATTTGAGGACTGTATGAACGCTTGCGACGATCAAACAAACTGCAACGACGTAGCTTACTATCCGCCCAACGCAAGCAAAATGCAAGGTTACTGTCAATTTTTGACCACCGTCTCTGGCGACCCTCCGATCTATGACTCCGATGCATGCGGCGGACTACAGGTGGGACCAAACCACTCTAGATCATCGACACCGTCGCCCTCTCCCACCAGCGCCCTTTGCTGCGGTTATGCAAACGGTGCGACTATTACGGATGGTGTCGACACGTACCAACAGGGTTGTGGTACTATCCGCGGCTCAAACATATCGTACATGTCTAGTGGTAGCGGCGGCACCTACGAAGATTGCATTCGCACTTGTAGTGGCTCTTCCTACTGTGACAATGCAATTTGGTTCCAATCGAATAAGGCTTGCTTCGGATCTACTGGGGACGCGTACTCTTACCCAGACTCAAATGTGTGCATGGCGTACAAGTCTCCGGCTTTATCAAGTGTCATATCGGTGACGTCCGTGGCGACTTCGACGAGCGAAGGGCTTCCCGTTTCGTCGACAGAATCCACAGTCTATAGCTCTTCGAGCACCTCGTCGTCTTCAGTCGGATTAAGCAGTGGACCGCTCTCAACGACTCTTTCCGAGTCATTATCCCGGTCTTCGTCGGTGGAATTCACGACTTCTGATTTCTCGAGCTCCCTACCAGCTTCAGTCGCATCTAGTACTACTTCACTTTCAATTTCTCTTTCGGAATCATTATCACAGTCTGTGACTTCGTCGGCGGGATCCACGGGTTATAATTTCTCGAGCTCCCTGCCATCTTCAGATGCATCGAGTACTGGTTCACTTTCCAGTTCACTTTCGGAGACTTTATCACAGTCTCTGACGTCGTCTTCAGCCACTTCGAGCATCACAGCGACTTCGAGCTCTTCTGTCCTAGCTGTGACCACCCCGTCATCAACATCACCAATATCCCAAAGTCTAAGCCAGTCATCCGAACCAACGATGGCTCTCTCGAGCAATTCGAGCGCTGCGATATCATCCGAAGCTAGTGCCGCAAGCTCACTACCATCATCACCGCTATCTTCTTCGTACTCCACTTCCGAGGCATCAAGTTTCCCCGATCAATCTCAAACGCAAAGTAGCTCGAGCTCCACATCAACCTCCGCTTCCCCAGGAACATCGATATCAAATACCGCTATAGCAGCCACCACCACAACAGAGCCATCAGCCCTGGCTAGTAGCGCTAGCATCTCTAGTTCAATGCCTTCTGAGACGTCTTCAGCCTCTTCGTCTTCCTCAACAAATGCTACTTCTGGTCCTTCATCGTTATCATCGAACTCAACTCTCCAGCCCAGCAGTCCTGAGACTTCAAGCGCGTCGGCAAGTATCCCAGGAAGCCCAACACAGAGCTTGCCTTCTTCAACTTCCTATGCAGCAACATGCTGTGGAGTAGCAGAAGGCAGTACGTTCGTGTCTACAGGAGACACGTATCAGGTCTATTGTGGCAGATACCTGTTCTCACCCGGCTCGCCGACCAACAATACCGATGCCTCGTCACTCGCAGATTGTCTGAGTTTATGCGAAGACGTTAGCACCTGCGATGAAGGGCTATTCATCCCCGGATCGCCGCTAGGAAGCTGTTACCATATACAGCTGATAGACTCTTATCCTGATAGTTTCGAATACCCTGATTCATGTGCAGCAGCACGGCTACCAAGCTCATTGTCTTCTTCGGCAAGTTTGACGGTCACCTCTACTGCCTTTTCCAGTTCAGAAGATACTTCGTTTACTCCAGGATCCGTAACTAGTGAGGGCAGCGTGATGCCGCCGTCCGGATTTGCGTCTTTATCAAGTGCAACCTCGACTGGAGAATCAAGTGCTTCGCCGTCAATTGAATCCTCATCGGCTCAATCATCATCGATTCAAACTTCGTGGAATCAATCTTCATCAGCTCTATCGTCGTCAATCGAACTTTCGTCCTCAACCGGATTTTCGTTCGCTCCATCTACCACACAGCTTGAAAACACAACGTCGACTTCGATTCAATTCTCGTCATCAGCTCAATCGTCATCAATTGAATCTTCGTCGGCCTCCACTTACGCACAATCTGACAGCACCACGTCGAATCCGAGCCAATCATCATCATCCTCTCAATCGTCGTCAGTCGAACCTACGTCGGTCGAGCCTTCGTCGGTCGAGCCTTCGTTGGTCGAACCTTCGTCGGTCGAACCTTCGTCGGTTCCATCCGTCACGCAGTCTGGCAACAGTACGCCTTATTCAAGCCCATCCTCTTCAAGCGTATCGACTGGACCTAGCTCCTCAGTACCGGGCATTTCCATAACTCCCACCAGCACATTGAGTCTCTCAGAAAGCGCAACAAATAGCTCAATCTCTTCGACTCCATCTCCAGTCACGTGCTGTGGAGTGACAGATGGTAGTACTTTGGTCGCCTCAGGAGATACTTATCAAATATACTGCGATAGATACCTATACGGAGCTCTGGCGCAGTACAGTACCGACAACTCAGCCCAGTCAATTTCAGAGTGCGTAGACGCATGTGAACAGTCTAGCAGTTGCAACGAAGCGTGGTTCATTCCAGGATCACCAGGAATCTGCTACCTGATTCAAGTTACTGTCTCTGGCTCTGTGACTGTCGACTCTCCTGGAACATGTGCTGCGGTCTGGGTCTCGCGTTCGTTGACTTCTTCTTCAGAAAGCTCGGTTACTAGTTTGCGTACACCGTCAAATTCGGAAAGTATCTCGCTCACTTCTACACCCGTCATCAGCGACAGTAGCGTGGCATCATCATCCCCGAGCATGTCTCTAGCAGTCAGTTCACCATTGACGAATTCGAGCGCGTCTTTGGCTAGCTCCTCAACATTGAGTACACAAAGCTCCTCGGTCTCTTCAGAATTCGCTGCCAGTGAAAGTTCTACAGTATCGTCATCTAACAACGTGTCTTCAACATCTAGTTCACTGCTTTTGAGCAGCTCGGAAAATATTTCGATTACGTCGGCACTGTCCATAAGTGAGAGCAGCGTGGTATCGCCATCGCCGAGCGTGTCTCCAGCAATTAGTTCACTATTGACAAACTCGAGCATGCCCTCAGCGACCTCCCCGATGATGAATATCACACAAAGTATATCGACTACTTCCGAGTCCATTGTCAATGAAAGTTCCACAGTATCTTCATTGTTCAGCGCGTTTTCGACAGTCATTTCACCATTGACGAACTCGAGCATGCTCCTAGCCACCTCCCCAACGATGAGTAGCACGCAAAGTGCATCGACTACTTCAGAATCAGTTGTCAATGAAAGTTCCACGGTGTCTTCATTGTCTAGCGTATTTTCGACAGAAAGTTCATCACTCTCCAGCAGCTCACAAAGTGTCTCAGTCACTTCAGAAGTCGTCGTGAGTGAGAGCAGCGTGACAACGACATCATCAAGTGTTATTTCGTCATTCAGTTCACCGCTCTTGAACAGTTCAGAGAGCTCTCCAACCACTTCGACATCCACTGTCAACGGAAGCGCCGTAGTATCACCAATGTCTACTGTGTCTTCGATGGTCAGTTCGCCACTTCTAAACAGCACACAAACTATCATCCCTACGGCTTCTGGTACAGTCGATAGTGGTAGTAGTAGCCTCGTATCTGGCTCTGTATCCTCGAATCAGTCCGAAACACAACGCAGCAGCAGTACTCTTTCTGCGAGCCAGTCTTACTCGGGATCATCGATTGATTCTAGCCTCTCAGCATCCAACAATAGCCCAACCATCTCAAGCTCTAGTAGCGGGGTGATGTCTGCATCGTTGTTTTCGCCGAGTCAAAACACACCAATGTCAGTAAACAGTAGCTCATCTGCCACAACTTCGTCGGCAAGTTTCGCCCTCGGATCAAGCTCAGGTCTCTCGTCATCGACTTTCACAAGCACGACTATCGATCTGACAGAGACAACTACTACCTCGAGCTCGATTACTTCTACTTCATCGTCTGCAGTGTGTGCTGGGCTGTGTGGATCTACAGTCGCTTCCGGAAGCGGCACCTATCAAGTTCTTTGCGATGCTTGGTATCAAGCCTCAGAAGAGGCCTCCTCAACTGACCTGTCGTTTACCGAGTGTATTCAGGACTGTGAGAGTGATGCTACTTGCAGTGAGGTATTGTGGTATGCAGCGGTTCCAGGTGGAGATCCTTCTGAATGTTATCACTTGGCTCCCGCGCCAAACGCCCAGTTGGCCACGGTGCAAGGACTTTGCGCAGCTTACCGTCTTCCCTCGAATTCTTCTGCGTTACTGAATTCTTCCTCGAGCCTCTCTCCATCTACTTCTGGATCCACTCTCAGTCTTACGGTTGCCAGCAGCCCTAGCGGCGTCTCCCAACCAACATCTTCGCCATTTAAAGCTTCTACAACGGGCAATTCTTCGCTGAGTTCTTCATTCTTAGTGACCGGAGCGAGCAGCAACTTCTCCCTCACTAGCAACCCCTCGGCAACCCCTAGCTCGCCTTCGTTGAGTGCATCAACAACTAGCTCTCCAGGGTCGTTCAGCATACTTTCTTCCGCTTTCAACTTGTCTGGATCTACTTCACCAGCGCCGTCGTCTTCAACAAGCTCCATACCTCCTAGCACGAGCTTCATCACTTCCTCTGGATCCTCTTATTCATCCGAAGTGACTACTTCGGCAGAGTCGCGTTCTCCAATAACGTCAGGCTTTACACTTTCCAACGCCACTGCATCATCGTCAAGCAGTTCACTGGGGCTCGGGTCTTCATCATTTGGCAATAGCTATTCTCTGAGCACTATATCAAGCCCAGCTATGGGATCCTCCGGAAGCTCACCCTCGTTGTCGAGTAGCCAATCACCTGCCGCATCTTCGTCATTCAGCAGTACCGTCTCGGGAACGAATCCCTCTTATAGCTTAGGGAACTCTTCTTCTAGTGGTAGTCTATCTTTAAGCACCGCGCTGATTACCGGCAGCTCCTTCACATCTGGAGTGTCTAGCAGCTCGACTAGTGTCACAATTTCCTCGTTGACAAGCACCGGATCGAGTGCAGGTCTTTCATCGCCGAGCATCACTTCAACGACCGACAGTCTTTCACAGAGTATATACTCGAACTCCACCTCATCGCTATCATCAACTTCTGGAGTGTCCAGCAACCTGTCCAGCGAGGCAATCTCCTCTTCGACACCCACACAACCGAGTGTTGTTACTTCGTCAAGCATCACATCCTCAGCGGCGTTCTCCTCGTCGCCTCTGGCATCCTCAACTGTATGGACGAACAGCCTCTCCATTAGTAACAGCTCCAGTCCCGCATCTGTATCCGCAACGACTTCGAACAGTGCGTCAGGATCTCCGTCGTCAATCTCAACGACTGTTCCTACTACCTTCTCGGTGGCAATCTCTCCAAGCGCGGCCTCTTCACCGTCTCCAACATCATCGTCTTCTGGATCAAACAGTTCCTCCATTACCAGCAGCATCAGTCCTGCTTCTGTATCTGCGACGACTTCAGGTGGCGCGTCAGGATTTTCGTCTTCAATTCCAACGACTATTCCTACCACCCTTTCGGTTGCAATCTCGACCTCGAGTGCATCCTCTTCTCCGGGTCCGATATCGCCATCAGGAGTATCGAGTAGCAGTCAATCTTCTAGCGCATTGCCTTCTCCTGTCTCGGCTTCGCCAACTGGCGCATCGAACAGCAGCCAATCTAGTGTTTCAGATTCAAGCGTGTTTTCTTCATCTATCTCAATATCGCCATCTGGTGGATGGAATAGCAGTCAAATTGGTACCTCATCTTCAAGCATGCTCTCTTCGCCTATTTCGATACCGCCAACTCTCTTATCGAACAGCAGTGCGTCATCTTCAAGCGCGGTGTCTTCGCCTCCCTCCGTGTCACCACCTAGTAGTCCGAATAGCAGTCCATCTGGAAGCCCCTCCTCGAGCGAGCTTTCATCATCATTTTCGCCATCACCGTCGGGGACATTGAGCAGCGGTCCGCCCAGTAACTCAACCTTCAGCACATCGTTTTCGCCGTCTTTGGTATCACCCTCCGCTGGAGTGAACAGCAGCTCAGCTAGCGCTTCGTCTTCAAGCGAATTCTCTTCTATAGCTTCAACACCGTTATCCACAGGCACGAATAGTCTCTCCGACACGAGTAGTAGAACCACTTCCTCGGGTACAGAAACCACAGTCCCTTCTTCAACATCGCTCTCATCACCGACCATCACCGCCATGACTAACGTTTCTTCGGGAGCCACATCATCAAGCGCTGCCTCGTCGACCCTATCAATTGCATTGTGCTGTGGGCAGGCTGAAGGCAGCACCGTCTTCTCTGGGAGCAATTCCTATGAGATCCTGTGTAACGGTGTATATCTCGGCAGCTCAAGCTCCACATTCTCCTCAACTTTTGGACAGTGTGTTCAGATATGCGACAATGCCCAGGGCTGCAACGAGGCAGTATGGTATCCGGACTCGCAAGCTTGTTATTACGTGGCTACGAACGGCTCATCCATCACGAACAACGGCCCAAGACTGTGCGCTGCTTATCACCCTCCTTCGTCAAGCTCATCGCTCTCTGGGACATCACCATCCACGACGGGAGGGAGTAGTAGTAGCATTTCTAATGCCTCATCTATAGCTGTGATGACGTCTTCAATATCCTCATCATCCTCGCTGCCATCTGGATCCACCTACTTGTCGTCCTTCCCCTCATCATTCTCAGGCTCTTCGTCTGCGCCGAGTACTGTTTCAGGTGGCTCTAGCTCCACCAACCTTACTTCGGTGGAGTCCCCGTCCAGCGTATTCTCATCTCTATCGTCTTCACCTTTACCCAGTTCCTTTAATGGAACAGGAGTTTCTTCTCCTCCGGCTAGCAGTAGCTCCAGCTCATCCATAGCTTCGCCCTCGCCAAGCTCCTTCAGCGGGCAAGGAGTTTCTTCTCCTTCCACTAGCAGTAGCTCTAGCTCGTCCATAACATCTTCACTTTCACAAAGCTCGTTCAACGGGGAAGGGGTTTCTTCTACTCTGCTTACCAGCAGCTCTGGCTCATCTGTGATGTCAGTCCCGTCCGCGTCATCTGGTACTTTGTCAAGCTCCTCCGGATCGACTTCGTCTTCGCCCAGCTCGTTCAGCGGGAACGGGGTTTCTTCTCCGCCTAGTAGCAGCTCTAGCTCATCTACAAGTTCAGTCTCGTCTGGGTCGTCAAGTACTTCGTCTAGTTCTTCCGGATCGACATCGTCTTCACTCAGCTCATTTAGCGGGAAGGGGGTTTCGTCTGTGCCTAGTAGCAGCTCTAGTTCGTCCACAGTTTCAGTCACGTCCGCGTCATCAAGTACTTCGTCTAGCTCCTCCGGATTGCCTCCAGCTTCATCCAGTTCCTCTAGTGGGAGCGGGGTCTCCCTTCCGACTAGTAGCAACTCCAGCTCATCCATAGCTTTTGCCCCCTCCACCTCGTCAAGCACTTTGTCCAGCTCCTCTGCATTGACTTCGTCCTCGTCCAGCTCCTTTGGTGGGACCGGGGTATCCTCTCCGACTAGTAGCAGCTCTAGCTCATCCACAGCTTTTGTCCCCTCCGCCTCATCAGGTACTCTGTGGAGCTCCCCTGGAGCGAATTCAACCTCACCCACCTCCTTCAGCGGGACTGGATTCTCTTCCCCTCCGTTTAGTAGCAGCTTCAGTCCATCCACCCTTTCGGCATTATCCACTACCTCGAATACTTCAGTTAGCTTCTTTGCATCGACATCAGGTTTGTTTAGCTCATTCAGTGGGGAGAGCATTTCTTCCACGCCTATTAGCGGTTCTAGCCCATCCGTAGATTCAGGCCCGTCCAGTACGACAAGTACTTTCTCCGTCTCCTCTGGGTCTAGTTCAGCCTCGTCAATTTCGCCCGCGTCCAACACCCCGTCTATAACAGCTACAACGTCTGGAACATCATCCAGCTCAACAGGTGGACCAGGAGTCTCTCCATCTACGCTCAACAGCGATTCTAGTTCGTCCACATCTCAGCCAAGCGTGAGCTGGAACAACCAGACATCGAGCGCCTCATCATCTCCGCTTTCCGTCTCTTCTTTCGCGTCTGGATCGGTCACCAGCTCTGTAGTCATGAATTCGGCTCCTGCGTCAGCCTCAACTACGGCTTCAAGTACAACCTCTATTTCACCGTCTTTGAACACTTCTGGATCAACGCCATCGTCAATCAGCAGCTCACCTGGTATCTCCTCGGCCTCAAGTGGAGCATCGAGCGCAGTATCCGTGACCTCATCTCCGCTTGCCTCGTCGCCTTCAAGCTTGTGTCCTGGGTCAAACGGATCGTCATATTCTCCGCCTGGTGGTGGCTTATGCACCATCAGATGCAGCACTAATTATCCTACTGGAAATCTTGGATTCGCTTCCACCAAAAATAGCTTTGAGGCTTGTGTCAGCACGTGTCAGCAAACAGCTAACTGTGTGGGTGTATCTTACGGGAGAACATCAAAATCGTGCCAGCTTAAATCTACCACAGGCACGCCTTCAGACAGCCCCACTACCGATTCGGCAGTTTGCAACTTTGCAAGTGGCTCTTCGTCTTTGACTGGCTCAACTAGTCAATCCAGTAGCTCGTCAATGTCGATCGGTGCAACTTCGTCTTCTGGAAGCCCATCGACAGGATCCTTATCGCAATCTTCGGGAACTTCCATCGCGTCTTCATTTTTCTCAGCGAGCTCACCTTTGGAAAGCCCATCGCTGACTTTAAGCTTTAACTCTTCGGACAGCTTCACGACCCCCTTCTCTAGCCCCTTGAGCTTGCTATCATCTAATGGTAGCTCTCCATCCGCATCACAAGGTGCGACAACAGCATCAAGTCTATCCTCGGGAAGCCCATCGGCATCAGCAAGCCTTAGCTTTTCAGGTAGTCTGTCCAGTACCTTGTCTAGCCTTTTGAGCTCGCAATCATCTCCAGGCAGCTCTCCGTCCGCGCCGCAAGGTCCGACAGCTACATCGAATTCAGATTCAGGGAGTCTTTCGTCATCGGCAAGCCTTAGCTCTTCGGGTAGCCTCTCGAGCTCACAGTCACAACTTAGCAGCTCCTCCTCTCCATCGCAAAATGCAACAGCTACATCGAGTTCATCTTCGGGAAGCCTATCGACATCAGCAAGCCTGTCGCCATCGGCAAGCTTTGGCTCTTCGAGCAGCGTCTCGAGCTCACAGTCGCAACTTAGCAGCTCCTCCTCTCCATCACAAAGTGCAACAACTACATCAAGCTCATCCTCAGCAAGCCTATCGCTATCAGCAAGCCTTGGTTCTTCAGACAGCCTCTTAGGTACCTTGTCTGAGTTCTCAAGTTCGCAATCATCTCTTGGCCTTTCCTCCTCTCCGCCCCAAGGCCCGACAGCTACATCGAGTCTATCATCTCTAGATGAAAGTAGTGCGATCAGCTCGGCGCTGTCTGGGTCCTCAACTTCTTCTAGTCCAGCGTCTTCTCCACCGTCAACTGCGACATCTTCACCGTTATCATTCGAACAATCCTCGACCAATTCCAGTGTCTCATCATCCCCCTCAATAACCACATCTTCCGCAAGCTTCAGCGCATCCCCCACAGTCACAAGCTGCTTTGGATATGCCGAAGGGCAGAGCTACTGTCAAGGAGGTGTTTGCTTCCAACCGAACTGTAACGCAACCTATACCGATCCTACCACGGACATTGCAAACATGACAAATGTCCCACTGTCATCATGTTTAGGTGCCTGTGCAGCCAACGTTATGTGCGTTGGTGTCGTCTATACTCAAGATAGGCTTTGTACCCTTAAGAGATATACGAAGGGACCTCCCACTATTGATGAGACGCCGGCAGCATTCTTCCAAAAGGTCGAAGAGCCTTCATCAAGCTCAGTGACCAGCACAACAAGTGCTACAAGCCAAGTA
Source organism: Lophium mytilinum (assembly GCA_010093605.1). Classification (NCBI taxonomy): domain Eukaryota; kingdom Fungi; phylum Ascomycota; class Dothideomycetes; order Mytilinidiales; family Mytilinidiaceae; genus Lophium; species Lophium mytilinum. Next base: position 225,477 of record MU004182.1, on the reverse strand, counting down.
CCCAGTATCACGACTGCAATAACCACCACATCAGGGACTATATCACTGGCAACATCAGCTCCCGGTAATTCAAGTAGTGTCAATTTGCCAGGAAATACGCCATCTGTAGCCGCGTCGAGTAGTCCTACCAGCGTAAGCAGTAGCTCAGTGTCTCTAAGCAATTCTCCAGCTTCATCACTGTCAAGTAGTTCGTCTAGTGGACTCAGCGACTCAGCTTCTTCGAGCAACTTGTCACCATCTCAACCCGCGGGTTTTACGAGCACTTCATCAGCTCTGTCGCCAATAACTAGTCTATCGAGCGGATCCAGTGGTTCAACTTCTTCGAGCAACTCGCCAACATCGCCACCAGCGAGCTCTACGAGCACTTCATCAGCTTTGCCGTCAACAAGTAGTGCATCAAGCGGATCCAGTATTTCAATTTCTTTAAGTTACTCGCCAACATCGCCACCAGCAAGCAACTCATCAAGCTTTTCCAGTGGGCCAACTTCTCCGAGCGCTTCTTCAGCTTTGCCGCCAATAAGTAGTTCATCAAGCGGATCCAGTAGTTCAATTTCTTTAAGCTACCTGCCAACATCTCCACTAGCAAGCAACTCATCAAGCTTTTCCAGTGGGCCAACTTCTCCGAGCGCTTCTTCAACTTTGCCGCCAACAAGCAGTCCATCAAGTGGACCCGGTGGCCCAACCTCTCCAGGCATCTCGTCAACACCGCCGCCGCCAACTAACTCATCTAGCGCACCCAGTAGCCCATTTTCTTCAAGCAATCTGTCAGCTTCACCACCAGCGAGCATTTCATCGAGCGGACCCGGCCCCCTAACTTCTCCAAGCTCTTTATCTAGCAGATCCAGTAGCTCAGCTTCTCCAAGCAACTCCCCAAGTTCGCCACCAGCGAATTCCCCGAGCTCATCGCCAGCTTCATCATCATCGAGTAGTTTATCAAGCGGGCTTGGTGGTTCAATCTCTCCAAGTAATTCTCCGGCTTCGCCGGCCACAACCATCTCTACCAGCGGACCCAGTAGCCCAGCATCACCATCCGCGAGCATCAGCAGCAGTGTTCCCGTCTCTACAAGTCTGCAATCTTCAACTTCAGCAGTGTCGTTGTCAAGTCTGCCATCTTCAAGTTCAGCAGCGTCGTCGTCAAGTCTCACATCGCTGGCACCCGGGAGCTCGCCAAACAGTGTCGTACTCTCACCTTCCACAAGCACTGCCTCGACGTCTGCAAGTCTGCTATCTTCAAGTTCAGCAGCGTCGTCGTCAAGTCTCACATCGCTAGCTCCCGGGAGCTCGCCAAGCAGTATCGTACTCTCACCTTCCACAAGCACTGCCTCGATGTCTACAAGTCTGCCTTCTTCAAGTTCAGCAGCAACGTCGTCAACTCTCACATCGGTGGCACCTGGGAGCTCCCCAAGCAATCTCCCACCATCAACATCCACGAGCTTGAGCAGTAGTGTCTCCGCCTCTACTAGTTCGCCATCTTCAACCCCAGCAGCGTCGTCTTCAACTCTCACATCGGCGGCACCTGGAAGTTCCCCAAGCAGTATCTCAGTATCATCTTCTCAACCCTCAACGGCATTGGGAGCCAGCAGCTCATCAAGTGCATCAACCTCATCTGCCCCGTCGATCCCTAGTCCCAGTAGCGCTACCTGTTGCGGCCTCGATGAAGGACCCTTCACAGCTGCCGGATCTGATTATATCGTTGAATGCAACGCCAGTCATCCAGGTCAAAACATCAGAACCGTGCGTGGTCTTACCTTCGCCAATTGTGTAGCCGGATGCAGCACCACAGATGGCTGTGTGGTCGTTCAGTTCACGTCTGGCAACCAAGGACCTTCAAGCTCAACTTGCTCATACAAGAATACTATTGCCACTCCAGCCAATCAACCAGGGGCCTGTGCGGCAAGGAGGGTATTTGGCTCAAGTTCATCCTCGCTTGCTCCAACTTCCTCGTCTGGGCTACCCAGCTCACTGTCAGACTCGTTGACTTTGTCAAGTCCATCGGCTCTAAGCTCGGCATCGATCGCGTCGCTATCTTCCACCGTGCCTTCGACCTCACCATCAATTGCTTCCCCGCTGTCGTCTACGGCACTAAGTCTGTCCTCGCCGTCATCGGCTGTGGCAAACTCGTCGTCTTCTTCTGTCACTCTGAGCTCGTCAGCTTCTCCCGTTGTCTCAGCCTCACCGTCTTCTCCTATAGCCACGAGCACAACATTATCTTTAGCAGAATCGAGCTCTCCATCAGTGTCGCTGCCATCTTCGCTTACAGCTCCAAGCTCATTTTCCCCCGAGGCCACAAGCTCACCATTAGCGTCGCTGCCATCGTCATCTAGTGCTTCAAGCTCACAATCGTCCGCATCTTCATCGTCATCGTCATCTAGGCTTCCAAGCTCGTCCGTGATTTCAAGCTCGTCCGTGATTTCAAGCTCGTCCGTGCTTCCAAGCTCACTGCCGGCTTCTGGGTCAGTCATAACTCCGTCAATACCATCTTCCTTCAGCTCGTCACCAGGCTCGCCGACACTAGGTGGTCCCACGAGTGTACAGTCTGGAGCGTCATCTTCATCCTCCACCCTCTCTGGTAGCCCCAGTCCAGCCTCCTGTTGCGGCCTTAGTCAAGGATACTCGGATACCGGATCCGACTTTACCGTCGAGTGCAACACCAGCTACATGGGCGGTCCCTATGGAAATCTAGGCCAAGCGATGGGAGGCCTCTCTTTCTCTGGATGCATTTCTACTTGTCGAAATGCTCGGAACTGTGTGGGTGTCCAGTATACCAGCATGAGCTCATCCTGTCAGATGAAGAGCGCTTTGGGCATGTCGCGGAATCAGCCTGGGGCTTGTGCAGCGCGGTTGTTAATCGGCTCAAGCTCGCCACCATTCTCTCCTACGACTACACCGGTAACATCAAGCTCCTCGTCACTATCAACCATAGCTAGCAATCCGCTCTCGCCTTCTCCAGTCACCGTATCGACAAGCACGCTGAGTGCCTCTCTTTCATCCACTAGAAGCTCTTCCGTAGCGTCTCCAGGTGGTGTGGTCTCATCGCCGACAAGCTCAACCGTGGTAGTTTCAACTAGCTCACAGCCACCACCCACAGCGAGTTCCTCTGCCACTCCGTCAAGTCCAAGCTCTACATCAAGCACTATTACAACATCCGCGCTTGTTCAGTCGTCATCTCCGCTGCCACTTACCTGTAATGGAGTCCAAGACGGCCAAGTGTATCAATACTCGGATGTCTGTTTCCGTGCGTACTGCGGAGTCATTCATTCAGGGACCGTTCTAAGTGCCCCAACTCGTACAACGTTCTCAGACTGTCAAGTCCAGTGCGCAGGAATGAGTGAGTGTGTCGACTTCACATATACGATGGGTTCTTGTACATTGAGGAGCGCTATTGGACAAACCACATCTCAACGGTCTAGCGGGGGCATGATGAAGGTTCCATGCTCAATCCCAAGCCCGGTATCTTCAGAGGCCCCGCCGCCCACCAGCCTCCCTTCTGCCAGCGCTAGTAGTCCTTCGCCTAGCAGCTCTAATGTTCCCTCTGCAACATCAACATCTTCTAGTATAGACTCCTCCGTCTATTCTCGCTCTGCAATATCGACATCTTCTAGTATATCATCCTCTGTCTATTCTAGCTCTGAAACTTCGCCGTTTGGAGTGGTAGCCAGCCCATCATCCTCATCTTTCTCGACCTGCTACATCAAAGGAGGAAAGAAGAGCTGTGAAAACGAACCTTCGCCAACACCAAACCTACCACCAGGCTCGATCTCGCCAGACGGGACATGCGGAGGCCGTAGGGGCTATACATGCAAAGGATCGCCATTTGGAAGATGCTGTAGCAGAGATGGTCATTGGTAAAACCACCCCTTCCCCACTATTCATTCATTCTCATTCTGACTGCCAACTCCTTACTACAGCGGCAACAATGACTTCGCTTGCGGCGAACTATGCCAACCTCGTTTCGGCGCCTGCGAACCGCCCCGGCCCGTCACACCACCTTCGAATCCCATCTCGCCGGACGGGACATGCGGAGAACATAGAGGATTTACTTGCAAGGGATCGAAGTTCGGAAGATGCTGTGGCCCAGATGGCCGATGGTAAGATACCTTCCTTCCGCTGCCAGACCTTGACACTGACCTCATGCCAGTGGCAACACCCCCTTTGCCTGCGATAGAGGCTGCCAATCCGACTACGGCTTCTGCGAACGCCCTCATCCTCCCGTCATCACTCCTAAGCCAACCCCCGTATCGTACTCCAAACCATGTTACATCTCCGGAAAAACCGTAACCGTGACGGAGTGGCCCGAAGACAACGGAGAAGGGCCTGATGAAGGACATAGACCCCCGCCTCGCCCAACTCACCACCGCCCCACCCTCACCACCATCTCCGCGATCGAAACTTCTTCTCTCTGTTTCTCTCCATACACCTGGAGCTTCGCATCCGACATCCCCTCCGGCATAACAGGTGTCCCTCCCACACCGACCGCAGGAAGCGGCGGAGGCTACTGCGTTGGCCCGGTCACAACGCGCTCCACTAGGGCGCATGTCCGGACAAGCTCGCTCTGTTTCCCGCCGTATACGTGGAGTTTCACGACGAACATACCGACCGGTATCACGGGTATGCCTACCACGCCGACTGCGGAGAGCGGTGGCGGGTATTGTGTTGAGCCGGATGAGGAGTCTGAATGGGATGGGAGGCCGGATGATGGGCCTGAGAGGCGCGCGTGAAGGTTCTGTACGCCATGTTGACACTGTCTGGAGTAGCCTCGTGAGGCTACCGGTAGTCTAAATTGTCTGTTTTCCCTTTTTTTATTCGGAACTGTGAGGCACCTCAAACAGTGGTGAACGAGTGTACGGATTGATGTGCCGAGCGTGTTTGAATTGGAAGTCGGACACATCGGATACAATTTCAATCTGCGTACACCGTGTTGACACTGTCTAGAGTGGCCTCACGAGTTTACTGTTAGTCCAAAATGTTGAGATTCTTTCTGATTGAAAATACTTGAGCCACCTCAAACAGTGGTGAACGAGTGTCCGGATCGCTATGCCGAGCGTGTTGGAATTGGAAGCCGATCTGCGTACATCATGCTGACACTGTCTAGAGTGGCTTCACGAGTCTAATAGTAATTCAAAAGGTTGAATTCTCTCATCTTGAAAATATTGTGAGGCACCTCAAACAGTGGTGAACGAGTGTAGAATGTTTGACGCCGAGGCATAGTAACTGCTAATTACGGCATAAAAGGCCCCTCCGCATGCCCCTGCTCCACTCGTACGCTGCCGAAAGAACATGCAGAATATCCTATTGTTTACCCATAATAGACCCCTGACCTCCCCTCACCGTTCCCCCAGGGTACCCCTCAGTGTCCCCCTCTGCGTGCCCCTCAGCGTACCCCTCTGCCTAGTCACTGTGGGGGCGGCTACCGACAGCTCTTTCGGAAGAAGCGGCTGATCTGCGGCCGGTGGCTGCTTCTTCTTTACAGAGCGTCAGCATATGGGCTCAAACACCGTAAGGTTGAGCGGAAGAGGAACAATACGTACCGCGTTTCTTCCAGTTCTCCATACGCACCCTATGGAGAAGTTTAAACATATCCAAGCCCACGAGGAAAAGGGTGATAAAGAGCAGAAGAACGGCGCATCCCAGGTTCCAGCGAGCGTCACTTATGGCGAGACCCTTTGGGTGGAGCCAGGGCCTATACTCTTCGTGGGCTCTGTTGAGCCTTCTGACCCCCATGGCCAGGTTGGTGACGAGAAGGATGATTTTGACGTATGTGACCCAGTCTTCGCGGAACTTGTTCGTGAATTGGTAACCAGTGCTGGGCAGGAAGTGACCCAGCGACGGCGGGCGTGGGGTATTTCGGGGCGTCAAGGTGACAGTACGCAACAGGAAGGTGGCTTGAACCGGCGACATGTTACCTAGGTAGAAGTTAGCCCACGAAGGTAGAGAGAGGGGAAGTGGTACAAACGTGTCATGACTTCGAATGCTCGGATGACGTGGAGTCCAAGAAGCAGAAGGTTCAGTACAAGGGTCAAGACGGCAATGACGAATTGCATGGTGAGGATCTTCTGCATGAGGCCTTTGTCGCTATGCAAGGCACGCTGTGCGTCGACGGCGGCGAATGTGACACCCAGGAAAGAGAGAAGAACGCTCAAGAACGCCCACCCAGTGGGGGACCGCCAGGGTCGGAGGAGGACACGACGTGCGTCTTGATTCACCTCATGGTTGGAGCGACGAGGAGGCATGATGGCACCGTTGGAGTGGCTTCAACGTTCGATCGAATTTGTCAAACGGATGAGAGTGTGGAAGAGAATCGGATGATGGCACTGTTGGAGTGGATTCAACGTTCGATCAGGTCTGTCAAACGGATGAGAGTGTGGAGGAGAATTGGATTATGGAAGCTGAGGGAAGAGAGTCGGATGGTGCGATGGAGGAGGTAGATATAGTCGCACAGCTTGGCGGCCGCAATCGGAAGGTATCGTGAGCAGTCGTTGGCAGGTGTCTGCGGTCCGAAGGCGGTCCTGGCATCATCAAGCAGGTGCCAAAGAAAGTGGAAGGTAGAAGTGATGGAGGAAGCTCCGAGCTCGGCCTCTTATATACCCTATAGCTCCTCACTTATTTAGCACCGCTCCCTATCCGAACACTGGGAAGTGACAATCTTGACAAGGCTGATAGCTCTTCAGGCCACCCCTGACAGCGATAGGTCACGAGGTCTGCGCACACTCACATATGGCCAGATTGGTCCTACTTGGCGAACCAATTGCACCCCATATACCCCCAAAAGCGCCCCTGGACTAACTGAAATCGTGAAACTGCAATGTCAAGTTCTATACACCGCGGATTGGACGTAAGTTTATTAAGTCCTGATTTATAATAGAATTCCTCACGCATCTAAAATTAGACTGCGTATTTTAGCGTTTTGACAGATCCGATATACATGTGAAGCCAGTCTAGCAGGTGCAAGATTCTGAAAGTTGGATGTCACGTTCTATATACTGGGAATCAGACTATGTGCATATGCCTTTTGCTACCTCTGAATATACTTGTGAAGCCAGACTAGCGGGTGCGACTTTTTAAAAGCATGATGTCAAGTTTCAAGTAGTGGAAATTGGACTGCCTCTTGATGACTGTCTTCTTACTGGCTGGGCTGCTCCTTACAGTGCTGTCGAGTGAACAGGATTGGAGCCAAGCAGTATAAGTGAGTTCGTCGTCTTCTTAAGCTCCTGCGGCATAATGGTTTATCCACGACTCATCCGCGTTGGTCATATAGAGGCTACTTAGCCTCAATCCCAAATGACCTTAGATCAACCTTACTTCGCCCGATTCATCGGCCCCCAATTCGCTCTCGGATTGATCTGATACCGCATCAACTTTGGCCCCTCGTCCCTGCCCAGCTTCTCATCGAAAACAACCTTGTATCTCTGCCCTCCTTCTCCTTTACCACCATCCTCCTGTTCTCCTTCACCGTCCCCGTCTCTCGCTCTCTCTGCTTCACCCTCCCCTAATCTCAAAATCTTCCACCCCGCACTCCCCTCACTTAACGCTCCCTTCCTCACCGGTGCCTTCTGCTTGACCCACTCGCGCATGATGTGCCACAAATCCTTCCAGCTCGCATCTGTACGAATCGTGCCCGGCTTGCAATGGGATCGCGTAGCTCTAAAGCCGGCATTTCGCAAGGCGCCACGAATGGCGGCGTCCGGAGGAGCTTGGCAATGGATGACTTTGGAGAGATTGGAGGGGGTGAAGAAGAAGGGGTGATGGTCGATTTGCGCGGGGTCCATTTTCGGGATGGAAGAAGAATACAAGTCCGTGTCCGCAGTCTTATTTTCGGCGGTTTCCGAGTCCTTGGTTGGCTTCCCCCGTTTCGAGACTACCGGTGCGTCGACTAGAGTCTCTTCGTACGCGGTCTGTAGCATCCCCTCTATTCGCGCGGTCGTGGCGTACGTCTCCTTGTCGATATGAGGGAGGAAGTCAAGGATTCGTTCGATGAAGGCGGGGTTGTGGAGGGGCCCGCCATACATGGGACCAGAAAGGTGAGTCTTCGTCCCGCAATGTTCGCAGAAAGGTGAGGCGGAGGGCGCTTGCGCGAAGGAGTGCTTGTAGTATAAACTACCGTCCTTGTTTTCGCGCGGTATGTTGCGGGCGAGGAACTGGGTCTGCCATGCACCACATCCCGCATCGCAACTGTAGACGAGCATTTGCTTGCCTGCCAGAAATTTGACTTCTGCGGGGGATCGACGTACGCGGACGAACACGCGCGCGTAGTAGTCGATTGAGAGGGAGAGAAGAGGCTCGGTGGCCATACCGTATCTTGCCGCTGATGTGGCGATGGCATGCAGTATCAAGCGTAGACCGCCTTCGTGGGAGTGGAAGCCTTTGATTGGGAGACCACCGTATTGGGAGTAGGTCTTCTCGAGGTAGCCAGTGGATGCAAAGACGCCGGAGTCAGTGCAGGTCACACAGAGAAGGCCGCCATGGGTGAGAGCTTGGAGTGCTGAGTCTAGGAATGGTGCTGCGGTGCCGTATGGATCTAGGTCAATAACATCGTAGCCTTTCGTCCCAACGAAGCTGTACATGTGGGCAATGGCATTTCCTGTGTTCGGAGTAATCTTGTCCTCTAATTTGTTGTGCTTCACATTAAGAGCAATGGATGCAGTCGCCTTTTGGGACATGTCATTGGCGGTGACTGCGGTTGCGAAGGGGAATTCTTGCGCATAGCGCAGCGCTCGTAGACCTGTGGCTGAAAGGGCGTCCAGAATTCGGATATCGGGTTTTGGTGGTGGTGTGTTGCCATTTAGTCCTGGTACGGCGCTGTTTGGCGGAGCTAGCTGGTCTGTCGGATTCGCATTTCCCGCAATAACATCACCTTTCGACCCTTCGCCGAACATCTGCGGTATCTCACCAGGGGCAGAATTGGTAGGTACCTGTACCACTGCATTTTCGGTGCTGGATGGGAGAACTTCTTTTTCGTGAGAAGCAGCTTCAGGTTTATCTACAATGATGTCGATTTCCATTTCTTCTTGGTCTGGCATCAGGGCTCCAAGCTCATGAATTCTACCATCCGTGACTTCCACCTGTTCTCCACTTCCCTCAATCCTCCTCTTCTTAGTCGGGCTTTGTGGACCAATCTCTTCGTTCTCACCCTTCCTCCCTAGATTCTTCAATTCCTTCTTCTTCTGCCTTTTCTTATCCCACTTCCTCTTATTCGCTGGCTTGTTATGTTCGGCCTCCTTCCTCAGCTTCTGAGCCGCCACAAAATCTTCTCCAAATGCCCTTATTGCCAGCACGCTCAGGTCGCGATTGAATTGTTGAATGGGATTGTAGAAGACGGACTGCTTGTCGGCATCTTCCTTCGGGGCTTTAGGATCGGTGGAGGTCGGGGTACCCTGCGGTACGAGAATATATGCTAGCCCCTCCTTAATGGTTGTGAAATTCACCCCGTCATGGGCAACGAGTTGGTCAGCGCACGGGTCGGCGTCGATGGTTGCAGGGTCCTTCGTGGGAGTAGGTTCGCGGCTGTTTGGGGGCGACTCGGTGTCGATGGCTACGCGATCTGTTGTGGGAGTGAGTTCTTGGCTGGTTTGGCGCACTTGAGTATCGACAGCGTCTGCGGCCATGGTAGAGAGCGATTTCCGTCTGATTTGGCTTGGGGTTTGAGGTATAGATGGGTGTTGGCGTGTCGCACTACCAAAATTCCATATCCTGTGGAAGGTTACTCGAAGGGCTGGCCGCGCACATAAAGATCGACTGAGGGGACCGTAGGTTGCCAGCGTCGTCTACTAGCTTATGATGTGCGTTGAAAAGGAATGAGGTGTGGTCGGACGTGTGAGTGAGGCTTGATGTCACGAAGCGCGAAAAAGTGAGGTTGCCGAAGAAATCGCGAAAGTATTTTTAGATCACGTTAAGCTTAAATTAGCGTCCTATGGCTGCAGAGAATCAACGACCGAGGACCCTGATTTCCTAACGACTTTAGTACCCAAGAAGTCGGTTCCATTTCACGACATCTATCGAAGAACTGGAAAGACTGCTTATACTCTTCCATTGACCAATCGATAAATCTCTTCACACCAAACACAGACAGCCTGGTTCCAGCGACTGGGATAGGTAAGCAGTTGCCTAGCTTTTGTCCCAAACGAACCGTGTCAGACCCGCCCCTGATCCTGCCCCTCCTCCGACAAGAGTACAAAAGGCGCGTCGCGTCCATCATCTTCTTTTCCTCCGAATACACTACCTCAAAAGTCTCTTCACGAGCTTCATACACTCCTCTTGCAAATCTTCACCATGGGTCGGCCAACTCGCGACTCCGAGGCCTTTCGGGACGATCCTGACGCATTATCAATGCACACTACCCCCGACGACTTCAACTACGACGACGCTCCCGAAATCTCTGGCCTTCCACCTGCATATACCGACGATGTGGGTGGTTCAAGCAGCACCAGACCCGCGCCTCGACACATCCCGCCCCCGCCCTCCAATCGCATGGACCACGACGCCGGATACTCACTGAGCGGAGGCAAGCCTGTAGTCTGCGAAGTCTCCAACGTGATGGACTCGCGATACGACACAGACCCAGTGTACCTCGAACAAGCTATCCGAGAAATGGCTATGACCGCTCCGGAACCGTTGGTGTATATCATGGGTACAACCTCCACGCTAAATCCAATAACCCCAGTGCTAACTCCATAACCACAGGCCACCACAGCGAAACCCGCAAAGTGGCCAACAACAAGAAAGAGACGCAACAAGTCGTCGACTTCCGCCTCGTGCTCTCCCTCAAGGAGTACCTTCGCCCCGACTCTTCCCAAACCATGACCGTGCGCACCGTCGAAAACGGCGAGAAAGTCCTCCGCGGGTCCTTCATCAAGCAACGCGCTCCGGGGTATACCAAAGAGCTAGAGGTCGGACTCGCGAAACCAGAGCTCAAGGAATGGTGCCACCGCTACTGCGCATCTCCTTCCACGCTGCGCGTCTTCCGCCTGAGTCGCACCGTCTCCGGAATAGACACAACTCCATTGAAGAACCGGCTCGAGGGGCTGATCAGGAGCACGAACTACCGTGGGCGCATCTCCATCACGTTTCCCATCGAGGACCGCTACGTGGACCTCTACACCTCTTCGCGCATTAACTCCTGGCGCCTCACCACCTGGATCCGCTGGCTCTTCTACCTCTCCTTCCTATGGATCTTCGCCTGGCCGTACCTGTTCTTCGCCACAAAGCGCTACGCTGTCGTCGAAGCCGTGTGGCCGTTTTCCACGGTCAATGCCGCCGGTCAGCGGCATTACACCACGCTCAGCGAGGAGCAGTGGTTCGAGCGGTGGCACGTCGGGATCAGGCGGCTAGTGCTCGATCGGCATCAAAGAAGCGTGAGCGATGCGCAACTGGCGGGCGTCATTGAGCGGCCGGAGGACCCACCGATGCCGGGGACGATTAGGACGGGGCATGAAGGCGTGGATACGGCAGTAGGATTCTTGACGCAGGGGATTCAGGTCGCGAGGGCGTTGCAGGGGAGGGGGGCGCCCGGCGGTGGGTGGGGCGGGGACTATAATGGATGTTGAGTGAGATGTGGTTGGTTGGCTGCGAGATACATCTCGTTTGTGTGTGGTTTCTTTCCTTTCTCATGATATCCAAAAGTGCGCGTAGCGGGTGGAGGCACGATAGACTGCGGTTTCTATATTCATGATTAGACGAGCACTATCAGTACTATTGTCTTGATAGTGAGTAGTCTAAAAGGGTGTTCTGTAGCTATCTCTCCTGATCGGCTGTATGCTAATTGTCTGCAAGATTTTAGTGAAACTATGCCACAACCTTCGGCTGGTTTATAGTTGTAGGCAGATATAAGCAGAAAACCGTACGACAATATTGTAGGTTTTGCCGCGTGACAGCCCAGATACAGTACCGAAGCAATGTAGTGGTAGGGCATGAGGGGATACACGTGTCGGGTAAAGTAGAGCGTGTAAACGCGGTACGGGAGAGCAGTACTGATATATGTGGTGTCGTGGCCCACGGAAAAACTATGCGCCACTCCCCCAACAAAATCCAGGTGCCGCGGACCCATAGGAAAAGTACCGATAGTGACGATAAGAGCAGAAGAGGGGAAGAGTTATCTTAAACTGGCTCGAGGGGCTGCGGTGAATGCTTGGATGAAGCCAACGGAGTACACAGTGGATTCTGGCCAGATCAGGATGGAAGTGGTCGAGACTGGGAGGGTACCGAGAGTCCAAGTGACCAGGGTTTATGTTTGGGCCTATCGTACATCAGAGAGCTGACCTGACCTAGTCCAATATCTCCCCACCGAGCGTTTACTGGCGGCCTTGTCGGATTTGGCGAGAGCTGAAGTGTTGCTTGTTTGAGTAGGTGCTGCATGACTCTGTTCTTGGTATGTGGTATCATCTAGACTTTCAAAGATCGTACTATAGTATTCCTATGTTAGACATATTCAGCCTATGTTAAGATTATAGATTCAGGTAAGGTTACTTTGCGCGGCCTAGATTCAGAGTAAGGCATTCAAGTAATTCAAAGGCCCCAAGCCCCTCTCTACCCTTCTTCGTCTTCGTTTTCATGTCAAACACCCAGAACCGGTTCTTCTAGCCTCGGACAGTCCTTGTCGGTATTCCTAAGTTCACTTCATCCGATCTGGTACGCAGTCAGAATGAAGCTCGCGGGGCTTTAGCTAGTGCTATTTGCTCAAGCAGCTCCTCTAGAACAGCCGAGTAGATTGTATGGACGGGGGTTGAAGGACGAAGCAACTTCAGCCACAGCCGCTACTTCGACCACAGCTGAGACTTCAACTACAGTTGCTACTTCAACCGCAGCTGCTACTGTAACCGCAACAGGTAAGGCCTCCTATGGTGCCCTAGCATGGATTCGCAGACTAGTCGAAGAACGAAAGTCTACAGGGACCTATGACTGGGCGCTATATTAGCACTCCCCGTCTTCAATTGCTAAACAAACTCTAAGCCTCCGCGGCCAGCTCCACCACCTCGCATGTCAAACAGAGCAAACATAGCAAACACAGGCTACTTGATGACTCCGACGGGCCCTGCGGTTGGCCACACTCGAACGCGACCGTGTGGGAGGAAGACGATGTCGACGGATGGATGGAAAAAGAACGCGCCAACTGGGCTTCGTTGAACAAGTCGGACAACAAAACATATCCCCATTTCATTGAATATATGATCACATATTGGATGCCAGACATGGCGGATAGCATCACGGACTGCAATCTGCACGGAGTTTGCTCAGTGAGTCGTTCTCACATATGCCATGGCACGCGTGGTGTTAATCTCAAGATAGCCCGTTAACTGTAAGTTCGTCGATCCCAAGGACCATGTCTCTGAGGACGACAAGCGCAAAGCTTGGTACTTCCTGGACTCTGTCGGCACTCTGAACACCCAGCTCTCGATCATGCGAGATGCTGCGCAGAGTGCACGTGATAGTTTCGAAGGACACAGGTCGAGCCTCGAAGATACCTTTACCAATAACGTAGCAAAGACGAACGAAGCGGAGGAGGATAAACGTAGAGAACAGGAAAACAAACAGGACTTGGCTATTCTGTATGCCGTGCTAGCGATTGCAGGCGCCGCAGCACAATGGGGTTCGTTCGCTATGCAACCAGTCATGACTGGTGGGCTTGGGATGGCAGGGAGAATCGCAGCGGTTGTGCAGACAGAAACGGCCGCCGTGGACAGCATGACCAAGAGTATAGAACGAGGGTGGAAGGTGGCGGCGTCCATAATGGGCGGCCAGAGTGGAGTTCTTTCCGCTTTTACTGGTCTACGCAACGCCTATCACAGAGAGGGCCCGTACGTTCACCCCCGAAAGCCCATTCAAAACGAACTGGTACTCACATACTCCAAGCGAGCTCATTCACAACTCCGAGATAAATTATGGAGAGTACATCACCTCCGTAGGGGATGATATAATAGATATAATCACTAAGAGCGGAATAGAGCTGTTTAAGACAGGGAAATCGGACTTATCCAATACTACGCTGGTCAACGAGTTGGGCGGCGGGTAGGTCAACAACCGATCTTATCTGCAGAAGCCACTGACAAGTCATAGACGCCATGCGCACAAGCATTCAGACGCAGTGGACGAGCTCCAGCGATGGTTCAATACATTGTTTTTTGGTCTGGCCATCAACCATTATTGGAGGGAGATGAGGGTCTGGATTACTTGGACACCCACCGAATACGGTAGAGATTGCGAGTCAGACTTGCGAGGTATACTCATCACAAAAGTCTGTTTGGAAGAATACCCAGATGCGGTCTTTTTCCTGAACTTGTAGGGGGATGTGTTTCCTAACACTACGAACCGTTTCTAACCACCTTTAAAAGTATCAAGACTACGACTTCTCGTCTGAATTCACCCTTCCTCAAGCTCAAAGAGAAGAGATTATCGGATCCGTGGGTTGGTATACCGCCCGGGCTGAAAGCCCTCCGAAAGAACCCTAAGGAATTTGGAAACGTCACGGCCGAGGTATGTCCTTCTGTCGAGCGTAAGACTTTTTCTCCGCTGATGGCGACGATGGCACAGGATATAGTCCGGCATTCCGTGGTTCACTACATCCATGCACGCTTCAATGAGACTAATGACCGAGACACGTGGATTGAAAGAGCGACGGCTGCTCTGGAAGTCCGGCCTAATAGTACCGACCATGTCATGGCTGGTCTTTCGGCGGGTGTGGTATTCAACATACCAGTCGCACAATCTCCCTACGGCCAGGCAATTCCGCCTGGGTACAAGATTGAAGACTATCCACGCAACGGTCCATCAAGAAACTTTCCTTGCAGAGTCGGAAACATCAGCGTTTCGTCCAGCCTCGAGGAAGGAAAGCTCGTACCGCTGGAAGACGAGAGCAGCGCTTTCCTCAATGCCACAGGCCTTTCCTTTGTCGAAGGCTTCGATGAGGAATGCGTCAAATATGCCTCCTGTAAAATGGTAGAGACGGCGCAGGGTCCAAACTCTCGACACTGGCATAGTAAATCATACCCGAAGGGTTCTAAACACCGTCCCCCCAAAGGCACAGAAGGCGCCGGGTTTTGGGAATACAGCGGTTGTCAAGTCCAGGAGAATATTACAGCTCTACTGAAGCCTGAAGATTATTCGCCTGGACCTTGGAATGATTGGCATGGCAACAAGGAGGCTAATGAATGGGAAGATTTCATGTGATAATGAAGGACGAGCTTATTTATCGCCTCCCTTTCCTCTAATTATCCCCCCTCTTCTCTATTCATCACCCACACTACTTTAGGCTTATCTTCAGCCAGGAACAGCTTTGCTCCATCATCTAGAAGCTGAATTACTAAATTTCAACGCGAAATGTACAGTTACCCGCACATATACGGGATATCGCCTCGCTACATATACATCAATAAGGGTATAATATCTACTAACTCTTATGAAGTAGCTCTCTATCTAGTCCTAAGGAAGGGGTTAGTAGAACAAATGTATTGCGAGCTGCAGCTTAGTCGAACTTGGGAGGCCGAGGGGAGGAGGCGGAGGAATAAAGAAAAGGGACGCGGTAAATGAGCTCGGCTTTAATGAATGGAGATCTGGACCATTAGTCACCCATGCTCCTTGATTGCCCTTGCAATTACTCTGATCCAGTTTGAGGTCAGGTCAGCAGGGCCGCCTTCAGGGGATTCATCTCAATTTGAAAAGTGGCAACGTACAGTGCCTCGCCATAGATATTCGTGCACTTCCCTATTCTACAATCGTTCGTGGGGCTCTCGCGAACCATAGAAACCTGGGGTAGCGGATACACTTTGAATATGTGTACACCATGTTGAATTGTCTCTAGTAGAATACCCTCGAGAGCTTATTAGTAGTCCAAGATACTATAGTTTCCCCTTATTCGGAACGTTGACAATACCATGAAGCTCCTCAAGCAGTGTCAACGAATACATAAAAGACAATCCGTGCATTTCGGACTCGAAACCTTGCCTCTCATTAAATATTCTATGTCCTTTGCCGTAACGGAAACCTCACCCCCTTTCTCTCGGAGAGTAATAATACCCTGGACTAGGAAAGGCGTAACTCTATCTGATCATGCCTTAGAACTGTATGTACCCTCACACCACAGGGCAGGTACCTGAAGCTCTCTCTAACCGACTGAATCCTTCCACATCCTTCCACACCATATCAGCCAGCCCTCGCCCTCCGATTCTGCATCAACGCAATCTGCTTTGCCAGCATCGCTACCTGATTCTTCAGCACATTCAACTCGTCGTCCTCTTGGCTCCTGCCACCCGCCCTGCCAGGTACACTAACCACCCCAGTCCCCGAGCACGTCTCACACGGCCTCGAGCTCCCATTCGCCAGCATCGGCGCCACAGACCTGGCACCACTCGGAATCGAGTGCGAATGGAAGGCCGGCGCAGGGTCCGTCGTGCCCGCCCTCGCGGCATCCACCAGATACTGCTGCACAGGGCCCAGAATCCGCTCACCAGACTCAAACACAAAGTCCTCGCCGCCCGTCACAACCGCCGGATTCTGCTGTGCCTGCATCGCCATGGCCATCGCGCCCTGCGCCTGCGACTGGCCATGGCCCTCGCCCTCCACAAACAGCATAAGCTCGTGGTCGTTCAGCGGCGGCAAGCCCTCGCGCTCTCGCCGCTCCCTCTCAATCGCCCTCCGCCGCTGCATATGCGCCTCCGCCTCGGCGACCCGCTTTCGCTCCTCCAGCATGGCCTTGCTCGGCCGCCCGCCCCGATTGACCCCCGGCGCGCGCTGCGTCTTCCCGCGCGGCGGCGGCTGGATATCGCCCCGCATGACCAGCAGGCTCGTCTTTGCCTTCTTCGCTAGCTTCTCCTCGATGTCCTCGCCGAAGCGCTCCTTGATGACCTGCACAATTTCGGCGGGGGCCGTGTCGACCGACACCTGGAAGCCGCAGCGGGCGAGCGAGTCGCGCACCCAGCGCTGTGTGAACTGCACGCCGCGGCGCCAGTACTTGTCGTCCTCGACGTGCTCGTCGGGGTTGCAGGTGTGGAAGGGCTGGACGACGGTGACGACGACGGAGGGAGGGTGCTGCGAGGGAGTGGATGAGGAGGGGCGCGAGACGTTGGCGCGGATGCGCCAGGTGCAGGGCGGGTTGGTTTTGGTTTCGTATTTGCAGTGATATACGGCACGGGTGGAGTCCTGGGGTGTGGGTTAGGTATGGCTTATCAAGTATGGCTGGAGTTATTGAAGTGATGAAGATGGTAGATGGAGCTCAATGAATGGAGCTTGACAGGTGAGATGATGGAAGAAGGAGCGATAATGAGATGTGAATGTACATACCTTCTTGTGTATCCGCGTCTTGAACTTATCCCTCAGCGCCCACGCATTGATGGCATATCGAAGGGCCTCCCAGTCCTAAACACACTCCCGTTAGAATCGCGCACTCCCCAATAACAACGGCAGCTGCGCGTCACGTACCGCATACGAGGAGCCCTCGACGGGGACGGGCACGTCGAGGTCGGGCGGCGGGGCGTCACCATGGTTGGTGTTGTTGGGCGACGGCTCGCTGTCGTCGTCTGGGCTGTCGTCGTTGTTCTCGAGCGCGGGGTCGAAGTTCATCGAGTCGTGAGATGCCATTTTGTTGATGTCCTTGAGCTGCCCCTGCGACGTTTGCGAGGTTCGTTGTGCCCGACGAACGTGGGTGGAGGCGAGCGAGGTGTGGGCCCCTCGTAAACTGCCCGCGCTTGAGATTCACAGTCCTGATAGCTCCTGACCCCCAGCGCCTCATAGTATACTTCACAGAGTCGAAAGATACCTCATATATTAGCTTGAAAGGCACTATGTTCGACATTAGACCATGTACGAGGTTCTTGGAACTATTCGAGTCTTTAAAAGCGTAAAAGACGGATCGATGATACATACCAATAGAGTCTAGGCAATACTCAATCTAACTGACCCCGTCGAACATAGCACGTGACTCTTTTCGCTACCCCTATCATGATTCACCGTTCTAATCAGAATATCAATCCTTTTTAGTAGCGGTAGGCTTCCGAGGCACTAAAACAACGTACACTAGATCGGTCGTATGGAATTTGGTATCTACCGATCCGTAAGACAGTATTGTCTAACGCCTCCTATGCAATCCCACGCCCCGTAGCCCGTAGCCATCACACCGTAAATGCATAACAAAACAAACAAGAAGCATACTTCTCCACTTCAACACCATTGAGAACAAGTACAGCATAACACCCCCTTTGCCGATGGAAAAATCCCCTCAAGCTCCCGTCTCGTCAGCGCCAACACTCTTCCCGCCACTCCAATTGCCTACCGTCTTCCCTTTCGCCGCCAAAGTCGGCAAGAGACTCTTGGCCTTCTCATCCTCGTCCGCTTCGTCGTCCTCCGCCAACTCGCTCAACTCACTCTCGTCATCCGCACTATCATGTACCGACCCCGGCACACTCACTGGCGCACTCCCACTCGCTCCGACTCCCTCTCCTCTCGAGCTCGTAGCCGCAGAAAGCGGGACCTGCAGCCGATTCTCCGGCGGCGCGTTGCTCGGGAGTACAGGCACTGCAAGGTTCGGGGTCGCGGTGTCGGACGACTGACCAGAGCCGGAGCCAGGCACCAGGCCCATGGTAACAAGGTTAGCGAGGGATGTCCGCGCACTGGTTGGTGGGCTGCGAATCGGTATAGGCACTGCAGGCGCCGGCGGCCTCAGCACCGCCGCCTCCGCCTTCTTCTGCAACTCTCTACGACCAACACCCTTCGCGCGGGGGCGGGGCACTTGCTGTTCCTGCTGTGGGGGCATACCATGAGTGTGAAAGGTCGGTTTCGAGTCCGAGGAGCCGTCCGTCTGTATGTTCATGAGACTCGAGAGGTTCATCATATTCGCCGGGGCTTGGTGTTGCGGGATAGGCGGCTGAGGCGGTTCTAGACTTGGGCCAACCTGTGCGTAGAGCATCGCGTAGGCGTCCCCGACGAGGTCGTCAATGAGCAGCGCCTTCATGAGCCCGTTGTTTAGTTTCTTGAGCTCGACGACCTCGCGGAGGACCTCAACGATGGGATTGGTTGAATTCGCGTGACACCATTGATCTAGACGCGTGCTGCGGGCGGTGAACTCCTCGTGGTTGAGAGATTTGAAGACGGCGTCCTCATGGCCTTCGGGGACATTGCCCATGCGGCGAAGTAGTTTGAGGTATGCGAGGCAGAGCTCTCCCCATAGCTTTGCGTGCTCGAAAAACTCGTGGGGTTTCTTGCGAATGCGGCGGGCGAGGGTTTCGAGATTGGCGCGATCGCCGGTTTGAACAAGGAGGCGCACGAAGAAGCGCGTGTAGCGACTTGTGTAGACGAAATGGCGGCCTGGACGCTCGTTCTCTGGTTTCCAGACTTGCACAGCCATGGTCTTTGTGAACATCTGCGCTGTGAACTCGGATTTGGCGCCCAGAGCGACGGGATAGTCTTCGTGAGAGTCGTCGTAGATGACATGCGCCGCACGAGCAGTCATGCGATGATGCCAGCCCGCTTTGTCTGCGCTACGGAGGGCCTTGAGGATTTGAAGGATGTAGGGTTCCCATTCATCCAGGTCAGTGCATGCTGGGATGTTCCTCGCATACGACGTGTTCTCCAGTATCTCGCTACCGAGCTCAGGAACAATATCCTTTCGATTAACCAACTTGAAGACTATCGAGACCAATTTGTAGTGAGGCTCCAGTATTGGTTCACGGCGGTTATCTTTCTTTGGCAGCACGTCAATTGCTCGTACAATAGCGTTCACCACCTCTCCATAACTAGGAACTTTGTTGGTGCTCCGCGTAACTGTGTCTGCATAGTGCATCTTCCAGAGGCATTTCCCCAGCATGTAGTGGTTTAGCCACTTGTTCGGATTGCCTGCAATGGCCCTCTTAAACAGCACGCTAGCCAATTTCCAAGCTGAGAACGGCCGCATGGGCGAGAAGGGTTCTCCTTGGAAGATAGTTTGCACACTGAAGTACTTCTGCTCCGTTTCGCGGAGGTTGAACGCATGCATACTAAAAGGCTCCCTTGAAGAAGAATAAATTCTGTTGCCAAAGTCTTCATACATCTGAGAGACTTTTGCGATAGTCTGCGGTGAAGAGTCGGCATCTCGTACTGCGCACGCGACTGCCATAGTATAGGCGTGTATAGCATGCCGTTGAAAGTTGAGGATCTCGAGACTGTTGCTGTTCAACTTCTCCGCGGTCCATGATACGGCTTCCTCCAATTGCATGTCGTACGCTTGTGCCAGACGATACCACGTTTCCCATCGGTCCGTTGAGTATTCAAGATCCTGCATGAAAAAGGCGGCAGCAATATTGACATCCTCAGTTGGCCCTGCGGCTATGCGTTTCTGTGACCGAAATTTGTCGAGAGAAATGGAACCCATGACATAGTACCAGCCTTTCGAGGCTGCAATGGCCCGGCTCGGAGTGATGAGCTTGACTGAAAGCGTGCCAATACCTTCCAGACATCTGAAAAGATCGATAGGGTTGATAGGAGACTTGATGAACGAATTGAGAATCTTGCGATTCATTGCCATGTCATCGTTTGCTTTTGGCCGGCCAAGTGCTCCATGCACTTTATCGATGGCGACCTTAAGTTCGCTCTTCGGCAAATCCTTGGTGTTCATCTTCTGCGACTGGGACATGAGAAATGATAGAAGTTGGGTCGCCGTCTTCCTCTCCAACACCTCCGGTTTCGAATCAAAGTCAATGAGTTGAGTAGGGTCCGTGAAGGTGTTCAAACCATACAAATCGTACAATACTTGTGACAGCTCAATGCCGATATCAGGGAAGGTCCCGTCGGGGGAATCATAGAAACGCACAATTTCGTCTTTTAAAAGCCTGAGAAACGTCCGACCTGCGGCATGACAGAAACCTCGCAGCCCAGTAGTATAGTGCACACCACGAAGGAACATGTACTTGTCTTCATCGGGCGTGGGGAAGACCCCGGCATTCTGGACAATTCCCTCTTTGAAGAGAGAGAATTGAAGAATCCATGCCCGCATTTGCATGTCATGCAACTTCCTTAAAACTGCATTAAATTTCAAAGAGTTATGTGATCCATCATACTTCGGTGTGGGTATTTGTTGAACGCGCACCAAGTCTTCGTAGACGTTGGCTGCCGTCATAATCTCGAGGAATTGAGTGATCGCTTTCATCGAGGTTTGCAGGTGCTCGTAATCTATGCAGTCGAATGCTGCATCGTCACCCTTGACTAACTGCAAGATTTTGATCAACAGTTCATCGATGATGCGCAGACTGCTAAGGAGCAGGAAATAGCGGTCGGAGGTTTGTGCGTCCTGGTAGGTTGGCGAGCAGAACTCCTTAGTTATGACTTCGATGCTTCGCAAGTAGCAAGAGACAACCTTGGGTGGATAGTCAATAGCTTCATAAGCTTCTCGAAGTCGTTGCCAGAGCGAAAGACGGAGAGAAACGTTGGCGGTGTCAAGAAACTTCCTCATTTCTCGCAATGGGTTTGTCATATGAACTTCATGCGACGTGGAGTCTTCATCGAACGTTGCAGTGCTACTACCTTCGTTTTGGCTACGATCGTTGCCATCATTGATAGGTTCAATGTCTTGCTGCATATAGTCCAGAGGTTCCAGGATTGGTTCCAAGCTTTCTATGACGGCCACAGGATCCTTCTCGTCGTGGTTGAAGACTTTTAAGAAGAAGCCCTTCATGCTGATCTTTGCCAGTTCCCGGTCTACGGCGGCTACGGACAGTTCAGGCATGACGGCATTGTTCTGTATCTGAATCTTCGGCTCGCCAATTGACTTAAAAATACTCTTCAGATCGTCCATGCAATTTAGAATATGCTCCGGGGGTACATCTTCGCAAACACTGATATGGAATGCGGAAGCCCAGATGTGTCTCAACTCAAGCTGGTCCAGATCGCCCGCTTGATGCACACAGGAACGCATCGTTATAACGTCTCGGGCCATTGATGCCCATCGCTCTAGGCGGTCTTTTTGGATAGTTTGAGTTGCCTCGTCAACGCCGCTATTGGGATGTCGAATCAAGGAGTAGATGTCCAGATGGAGCTCGAAAAGAGTCTGAGCCATCTCCAATATGACCATGTCTTTGCCCTCAAAGGCTTGAGAGAACCCTGCGGTCCCATGCTCAAGTTGTTCGATGTTCAGCTCGGAGATCTGATCTTGCAAACGTTGAGATATGTAATCATCTAGATTGACAATGACCTGAACGACGTGTCGCTTCAAGTCGTCGGTCCATCGAAAATGCAGATAGGTGGATTCCTTGACGTCTCCAGAAGCCGCTGACATAGCAGCGGATCTGGGCAGTAATAAGGTCTCAAGCCACGCGAACGCAACCTCTTTCATGCTCAGCCAGCGTGAATTAATTGTGTCTGCAAAATGTGACAGCCCTTCATCCCCCAGAAATGGCTTCGTGCAGTTGAAGGAGCCGCCAGATTTTGCATATCCTAGAAAGGCATTTAAACCCGCTTCTCGCGACATACCACCTAAGTCCACGGTTTCGCTACTGAGCAGAACAGCTGCCGCTTTCGAGGGGCTGTACTTCATAACGAAAAACATGTCGCACACTGCTTTGCTAGTGCTGTCGACAGAATTGATGGGTGCATCGGGTTGCGCGTCGGCATACAAGGCCCTCAATTGCGCTGGCGGCGTAAGACCTGTGACGCCGAGCTTTTCAAGATGCTTGATCCAAGTTCCAAACAGCACGTCATCTGAGGTGTGAAAAGCAGCAAGCATATCCTCTGCCTGCCTGGCCATCTCGGCATCGTCCACTCCTGGGCCCTCTACAATGGACTCTCGGGCTCGGATCCTCTTACTTCGCACTCTCCCGCCATCTGCCGTTTCGGGAAGTTCGGCGGAATCAGTAGAGCGTTTACGAGATGGTGCAGAGGAAGCTTCGGGAGCAGCAGCTAGCTCAGGTTCTTTCTCTTTCTCCGTCGCGTCTGCATCAGCTTCAGTCATTGTGACATCTTCAGTTGCGTCGACTTCAGGTTGCTTTGAATCTTCTCCCTCCGGTGTTGGCCGGTCCACTGCAGGTATTGCTACCTGGCTTTGCACGATTCCGTTCGCAGATTTGTCGTCTCCAGATGTGGATGAATTTGACTGTGCACCATGGTCTGATATCGTGGGGACCTGGTCGTTCTCTGGTTGTGATACGTGATGTTCGCGAGCTGGATCAGGGGGAAGGTTGATCTGAATGCCTGATCCTGGTCCTAGGTCCAAATATCCGCTTTGCTCTGCCATGTATTGCTGTAGGATAACTTCTCCAACTGCCGCCCAATCTCTCTTGGCGGGACTCAGAGCATATTGTTTGGGAGTGCGGCCTGAAATTTCAGAGGAGTTAAGCTTGGAGACCTCCGACGGCAGCGGGGCAAAGGGGTATGGATTAAGTCGAGTTTTCAGCAGTCGAGATAGCTTCTTCCTTTTCATAGACGATAGAGGAGCCTGCATCAACGAGAGGTCGTCTTGCAACTTCTCTGCTAGCTAGATGAACTTAGTGAGTGCTGTGTGTAAGGTATGATGGTAGCTTACTTCTTTCAACTCATGGCCCGCAAAGCCTTCCTCCAGCCCCGGAAGTCGGAGTATGCTCTCAAGACCCTCGTCGTCCCCGTCCAGCACAGCCTCCAAGCAAAAGCGGGTAATCCGACTGCTTCCTACGAGTGCGGCAACAGAGGATATCCGTGACCACAAGTCCAGATCGGCATCGTCCTTGTCCAAAGCTTCGGCAAAATACCGTAACGGGCCCTCGGTGCCCTGGCGTATTGCGACGGCATCAGCTACGGAATGGCCTTGTTCTGCCTGGGCCTGTTGCAGGCGATACTGCATCGACTCGAGCAAGAACTGGCCATAGTTCTTATAAGAAAGATGGAGGATTTGTGGCAAAGTATTGGGTGCGCCGTCCGATGCGCCAGGGAGCTGGACTGGCCCCGCCTCGAAATCGTCTTGTAAAATATTGTCAAACTCCAACTTGTCACCGTAGAGCTCATGGCGCCGGAACTCAGACAGTGACTCTGCATATTTGAATATTTCGGAGGCGAAGAGGACTTTGTAGGCCTCAGAAGCCTGGTCGTAGGAAGGTGGGCCTTCGGAGTGGTACTTTAGAGCTGTCTGGTAGAGCTTCAAGGCATCTTCGATCTGGATTTCTTTCGTATCGTCGACCTCATCCTCTGATTCGTTGTCTGACTCCACATTTAACGCTTTGAAAGCCGACTGTACACATAATACATTAGCCTGGTTGGAAAGACGGGGAGGTGGGCCAGCGCATAAATTGAAGCTTCCACGTACCATATTGGGAGGGGCCGGAGAGGTTGTAGAGCTGCTCGCCGGTCAGGGTGATGGTAAAGGAGAGGACGGCATCTATGGAAGAGACGCCAGAAGAGGTTATATGAATGGAGAGCAGAACAAGGAGAAGAAGCCGTGTGTAGTGTGAATGAAGTCGTGGCCAGCCGTTGAGCCGTTCTACCAACCCTACGTAGTCGCGTCAAACGAAACGCGGAGGAACTAGCGCCGTTCTCTCGAATTCACCTTCTTCCCAAGTCCACCGTTGACAACCTCCACTCCTCCGCGAAACCCGCTTGTTATACTTCGACGACAGTCCAGACCTTCCGTGCATCACTTCTCTGCATTGCGCAAGTCTAGCGCGTCTTGCGCTCCGCGGCAAGCATGGTGATCGCACCATCAGTTCCTGAGTATGTCTGCATTGCTCAAAGAGCCCATATAGCGCCTTTCCTGCCTCAGATCTCCCTATAAGTTCATTTGCATCACCTCAACGCGCTTTGGAATCTCTAGCACAGTGTTGCTCTCTCCATTGCCCATATCTGGACCCTATGGGTGGACGGCCTTCAGCTTGCTTTTCGAGGCCAGATTGCTGACGGAACAACCGCTCTAGAATTTTCGAAGAGGAGCTTCATACAGCTGTGGAAGCGCGCGCCGAAACATTACAGACACTGCGGGAACTGGGCCCTCCGGATCTTGTCCATCTCGTTAAGCAGTCAAAACAGTCGACCAAACAGGTACATCAACTATCTTACCGTCCCACCCCACCTCCACCGAGATTCCTCAAGTTCGGCCCGGTACACCACAAATAACACTCTGCAGATTGGCGTATACCACCATGTTACGGGCATCGATGCATCCTCATCAGCCAGCTTGGCTGCCTACATAAACACTCTCACATACTCCCCACACGACAAGACGAACAAAGTGATATCTGGGCTATACTGGTAGGATCTCTCTATTCGTTGAGTCGGAACCCGCTGACTGGTCAGCTGCTACAATGCCTTCTCGCGTCTGGACATGCGGGTACAGGTGGCCATTCCCGGAACAGTGGAGAGCTATTGCATTGACGAGCGGGGAGACAAGCGCGTAGCCACGGATGATTTGTGGCTGGAAACCTACCTCTGCAGTGTTCTTCGCGCATATTCCTACGCAGACGATGGATCTGGCGACACTATAAAAAAGATTGTTGGCGTGCGGAGATTCAATCCAATTACTAGTACTGAGAGCGAGCACAAGTTCTTGGACGCGGCGGAGAGGTTGTTCTTCCAAGGTGAGCACAACTATAAGCAATGATCGAGCCTCTTCTAATGGATGTCCAGGCTGGCAACTGGGATCTGATCCCGAGATCCAAGTCCCCAATCTTGTGTCCAACCATCTGACTACTGGCCTCCTCGAATATATCAATACTACGGGAAGATATGCTTCTGGGATCAACCTGTTCGAGAAACTGCGTACTCGAGACCCCGAAATCTCCTCCTTACTCGCTCGTGTATACATTGCTGCGGATGAAGAAGTAAAGGCTGTTCAGCTCTTGCACGAGACGATTCAAGACCTACCCATGGATTATTCGCTACTAGACTGTCAAGCCGAATTTTGTAACAAGAAGGGACGTGGCGATCTTGCTATTGAGATTGCGAAACGGAGTGTGGTTTCCGCTCCGAGCGAGTTTGGCACCTGGGCTCGTCTTGCTGAGATCTATGTCAGCATGGAGCAGTGGGATCTCGCACTATTGACCCTAAACTCCTGCCCGATGTTCACCTATCAGGACAAGGATGCGCCACGGATGCCCGAGCCACTAAAAGTCTTCCTACCCGCGATGCCCGAGACGATATGCGATGAGATTGACGACAGTAACGCGGACAGCATTGAGCTTGTGCATCCCACACTACGGAAACTCCATGCTGCTGGTTTTAAGGGCACCTTCCTAAAAGCCTACATTCTACTGACTGAGATCACAAAAAAGATTGGATGGGACCAATTGTTACGAATCCGTAGCCAGGTCTTCGTCATGGAGGAGGAATATCGACACGAAAAGCAAACCATCACACATCAACCAGGTTCACGTAATGCTAGCACAACTGCACTACGCTCCCCCAGCCCCAAGACGAACGGTCACGGTGAAACTGAGATAAGTTCACCAGTCTCAAATCCGCCCCATGGCGAGTCGTCCTTAGAAGGCGACGCAATCGAAAAGCCAGGCCACACCATCACCTCTGAGGAGGTGAAAGCTGGCAGCGACGAAGTAGGTTCCAACTTTTTCTCGCCAGCAACTCCCCCACCGTTTCTCGTTGAGCAATGGAAATTCTTTTCCAATGACTTCCACTCCCATGCCCTTATTACCCCCTATACATTATTATCCACTGACACCACGCCTAAGCCCGATCAAGCTCAATCCTCAAACTATACCCAGTTCCAAAATAAGCGTCTCTGTGAGCGCTGGCTGGACAACCTCTTCATGGTGCTCTACGAAGACCTCCGCGTCTACACGATCTGGCGCACTGAGATGGCGCAGTACAGGCAGCAACAGCTCCTATACAAGAAATCCGCCGAAGAGTGGGAGATCCTTGGCGAGCTGGCGGAGCGGCTGCATCACACCGATGAGGCGGTAGAGGCGTACCAGAGCTGTCTGCAAATCAAATTCAGCCCGAAAGCCATGAAAGGCGTCCTCAACCTCAGCGAAATTCGCATCAACGTGCGGGAGACGTGCTCTGCCCTCCTGCGGCTCGTGACGTGGCAGTATCGGTGGTACTCAGAAGTACGTCTATATCTTTCCCATATCCCCCATTCAGACGATATGCTAATGTGGTGGCTTGGCAGTTCTCGCCATCTTTACTCTACACTATTCGCCGCCTCATCGAAGAAGAAGGTGGCGTCAAGATTCGCAGCATTATCCAGGGCACCAGCCTGCCGCAGCACGTGCTGGACCTCACGCATCACTATGCCGACCTTTGCGCCGCGTTCCGCAGCAATGGTACTGATGGCTAGATTGACTTCTGATGGCTGAGCATAATGCGTCTGCCAACAGGGTTGTATCGCAGCTTTGCTTACTCGTTGATAGGGTTTGCGAAGTATCGGCGGCTTTGTTAGCGTTTGGCGGCATGAGGTTTAGGGGTGGATGTTCTATAAAGTTCAAGGGGCCATGGGAGCTTTCTGGGGTAGCTCGGAGAAGTAGTTGTTGGACGGTTGCTGGGTGGGCTTGTGGCTTCTTGAGCTTCAGCGTGGTGTGGTGTATATTCCCGCATGGACCGGTGCTGCTGGAACGACCAACTTTACCTAATTATACCTTGAGTTTCCATCCAGGCTGTCAAATCCAATATCACGGACCTGGTGTTTCTCTTTCAGCCATCCAATATCACGCGTTGCGTCTGATAATTGTCCAGGATCACTTTGATCAATTCCTCCTTCAATGTGTGTTCACAACTAGAATTGTATTTCCCATTTTATGAATCACACAAAGACGCAGTCCATATCGCCATGATCATGCCGGAGAAATGCTGAGCCATACCGCAGCCACCATCCGACGCAACCATTCCAGCCCAGACCATCCATCCCCCAAGCACAATGAATCCTCTACCGGTACGATTTCTGGTATCTGGCACGCGCACCGGGACCGCCGAATTTCTTGGGCTCGCAACGCCTGTTGTCGGCGACGAGGAGGGTGCGGTCGTATTGGACGAGGGCCTGCTTGAGCTGGTTCTTGGAGTGCTCGTCGATGTATTTTTGGTAGTAGGCAATCTATCGAAATGGCTGTTATTAGTGTCATGTACTTCGGGATTTCCCCCATCAAGAAGGGTGGAGTTCAAAGTGGCGAGGGCAGCACATACGATTGACTTGGCAATGGCCTGTCGGATGGCGTAAATCTGGGAAGTGTGTCCACCACCGGAGACGCGAACTCGGATGTCAACGTCCGCTGTATCCATTATCAGTGCTTCGCCCCTCTTTGCAATTTGGGTACCCGGAGCTGGAATTCGTGGTACGCACCGAACTTGTCAACGCCGAGGATGAGGACAGGCTCGTAGACCTTGAAGCGCAAGATCTCGGGCTGGACGAGCGAGAGCGGCTTGCCGTTGACCTTGATCAAGCCTTTGCCGGACTATTCGCAGATGTATCAGTATCGCTGTCTCACAGTATCCGGTTCCAAGGTCGTGAGGAGAGGGATTCGAATATACCTTGCAGTGCGCCACGGCTGTGGGATTATGTTAGCAATTTTGCTTGATCAACAAATGAGGCCAAGAGTCGCAATAACTCACCAGTCGCGGTCTTCTTCTTGCCGAAGCATTGGACACTCTGGTCTTCGTTAGATTCTCATTTTCAACACGGAGCAGCTCCTCAAATTGGAGGTCCAGGGCTTCAAAGTTCGCAATGTCCTTAGGAACTCGGTGACGCCCTGGATCCGGCCAAATTGAGAAGCGTCGGGGTACGTGCCTGGGTAGTCGACATCTTGGCGTGTGCAAAGATGCGTGCTGTGAGAGTGGGAGTTGTCGTGGAGGAGTTCGCGATGGGCGTTGCTAATTCTTGGAGATGCGAAATCGTGGTGGGTGCTTGGCGGTGGCTAGCTCGATTTGTAGGCTAGCGCCATCACGTGCGAATCTCTTCTCCTCGCATCTCATCCATCGCCAGGTCTTCAACACTCCATCCTCTTTCATGCAGACTTTTTGAAATCTATCAACATCCGAAATAGTTATGGCTTCTCGACGACTACTTCAGATCAAACAACATAAATACAGATCATGCCGCTTTATTCCTTCGGGTCAAATGGATCCTATCAGCTCGGCTTAGGCCACAACAATGATATATCAGACCCCACATCTTGTATAGTTCAGCCTTCACCCAAAGGCTTAGATTCGATCAACGTTACGCGAATAGTTGGAGGTGGTAATCACACGTTAATTCAACTATCCAATGGTTCGGCGAAGGCAGTGGGAGAGAACACCGGTTCTCGCTGTGGGCCAATTCTGCATCAAATCTTGGACAAGGACAGAAACTTTGTTGTGGATTTTCAAGATTGCCTCGATGGTGTTGTCATGTGCGCTGCTTCTTGGGAGGCGTCGGCAGCAATCGTCCGCAGAGACACTGGCTATGCGATTCTAACGACCGGAATTGGCCGTCGAGGAGAACTTGGACAAGGACTTCCTATCGTCAGCTCAGACCAATGGACAGAGATTATGAAGCCTATTGGTTCCTGGGGCGACTCAGACGCACATCCAATTGATATACACGGCAGTATGAACCACTTTGTCACGGTCCTTTCTAATGGCGAAGTATACGGCTGGGGTAAAGGTCGCAATGGCCAACTTGGCGAACCACGGGAAGATAGCTGGAAGCCCCGAAAGATTCCAGTTCCCTTTAGAGCCGTTCGCGCTGTCTGCGGGAGAGAATTCACCTATGTTCTAGGTGCCGTAGACTCCGGAGAACACCTCGTCCTCGGCTCTGACAAGAATAACCTTATTTCAGCCGCACCAGTAATCGCTCCTCGTTGGAAACAAGTAGGAGCAACATGGAGCTCGATTCTCGTCTTGGACCAAAGTGGAAAGCTGCACACTTGGGGCAAACCTACCCGAACCAACCCGCCAGAAAGCCTTCCGATGCTTAAACAGCTTGCTATTGGGAGCGAGCATGTCCTTGCGATAACGACCGATGGCAAAGTCATCGCCTGGGGCTGGGGCAAGCATGGCAATTGCGGACTACCTATCGATGGTGAGTTCGGAGATGTTCAGGGACGCTATAACGAGATTCAAGTACATCGGACCGTCAAATCACTCGGAGCCGGCTGTGCAACAAGCTGGATTGACGTTGAATAACGTTTAGCGTGGGGTTGTTGGTAAAATGAGACTACTCGCAGTGCACCTCGCATTACCAAATCACCACTTCATTACTCTCCATCTTGCAAGTCACAAATTTTCAGCCAGCCCAACCGGCCCACCGAGGCTGTGCATCACCCAGCAATTGTCCGCAGCTCTGCGTTCTGTTCCAAAATTGCGGGTTTCAGTTGAAAGGTAAACCGATGAACTGTCTGATTAAAAAGATAATCTACCTAGCTACGTGCGTACTGTTCTTAAGTACCTATCTAGAGAGAAAACTAGAAAACAACTAGATATAGTAAACCTACAAACCTTATAGCAAATAAGTACAATCATTAAGTGGAAACAATGAGAATTATTTCGAGCAAATTCAACAGTTTCCAAGGTTGCAATGTACTGTGCCGCAGGCCGGCATCACGCTGCCCAGCCTTCGAAGCGCCCGAGCCCCAATGCAACACGCTCACTGGTTCAAACGGACACGAATTCAAGGTTAACAGATAGACTAAGCTGCTAAGTCTTTGCGGCGAATCATTCAAGCGAGGCTGGGGCTTCTTGAAACTGCGGTCGGTATGGGCGTCCTTGGGCTTTGGCACTTGGTACTTCGGGGCATAGAGTAACATATAGGCTGCGACGGACGGCGGCCGGTAAGTTTCGGAAGATTGGAAGGCTTGCACGTTCCTGGTGGACGAACGTCGTTGCAATTGAAATATGCGCGCGCTGTTCTGGTCTCTCGTTGCGATTCTGTTTAGTGGGACTGTTTCAGCAACCACCACCTCATCCTGTATGTTGCTAACGTCTCATTGCTGAGATCCCATGTCTGAATTAACCGTTGATCAGCTGTGGATTGTAGTATCACGCCGTCTGCCGCATCTGAAACCTTTGGCACGAAGACTATTTCGAACCACAAAGATGCCGATGCTCTGGCCATGGCCAGCTGTACTACTTTCTCTGGTAGCATTGCAATTGCCACTGAAACCACAGATGACATAAGAATGGAGGAATTGGATGCAGTCCTCGGGAACTTTGTTGCAATTGACGTACCTGGATTGAAGAGCTTGAACCTGTCCAGCGTCTGGGCTATCACTGGTGCTTTAAGGGTTGAGAGAAACGAGAATTTGCAGAACTTGACGGTACCCAATGACTTAGGGAATGTCTCATTTATTTCACTGCCCGCATTGGAGGGTCCGCCAATCGACGACGATTACTACGGCCTTTACGCCATTGATAGTCTGGAGATTCACAACACGTCCATTCGGTCTTTGTCATTCACTAGTAGTGATATGGTAAGCCTGAACATCTCGAATAATGGTACGTTATCCAAGAGACCATTTAAACCCTTTCGAAACTATTGCTCATCGAAAACCAGACGCTATGTCGGAAATAACTGTGCTTATTCCGAGCATCAAAAGCCTCACCATTGCTGGAAACAACGTTTACAGTCCCCCCGACGTTACACTAAATTTGTGTAAAAACATTAGCAACGTGCTTCTACGAAACGTGTATACGTGCGCGGCACCCGATCTCAACTTTGTTCAAGAGTCTCTCATTATAGAAGAGAATCCAGGACTAACTCACATCTACTTCGAGTCCTTATACACCGTGCAAAGTAGCATTGTGATTGCGAACAATACCGATCTTTCTTATATTATTTTACCCAGCCTAGAATCAGCCGGCAGTCTGTCCATCAGAGACAACCCCAAAGTCATGGTAGTTGACCTCATCGACAAGCTTGCAGTAGTCCGAGAATCAGTAAATATTTCTGGAAACATGGGGAAGTGAGTCTTCCTTGTTTTCTACGCGGAGACCCAATATCTAACCAAGACAACAGCGTATCCTTCCCCGAGCTGAAGGATGCGGCCTCTTTGAGCATATCTTCTGACAACTCGACCTTTGATTGCTCTGATTTTGCTGCGCTCTGGACGCAAATAGTTGTCGAAAACTACTATGACTGTCAAGGAGATCATTTTGACCGAGTCTCAATCAGCGGCCTTGCAACTGAAGAAAAAACGGGAATCGGAGTCGGTGTTGGGGTTGGAACAATTCTTATCTGTGTTGGAATTGGTTTGATCTCTTATCGACGCCGACGACAAAAACGGCGAAAAGCTACGACTTCAGAAGAAGAGCCAGCTAAGGTATTGGAATCTCTTGTAATCCCACTTGCCGAGCTTGGTGGGGTGGTACATAGAAAGGAGATGCCTACTGGGAAAGAAGCCGCGGAATTACCAGACCACCACGGGATGAGTGAAGCAGAGGCGGTCACGGAGCCGCTTATGAGCGTAGGAGGCACGCATGAGCTGGAAGCAGATACTGACTATACGCGAGCATCTTCGCCTAGGCTGAAATCTATGAGGGAACATAACTAGGAGAAATATGAGTTGTGGGCTTGCGATGGCATAAGCCAGAGTTACGTGGTACTGTACAGAACATTCCGCAAATATGGCTCGATCGCTTCTCACATCAAACGCTTCAATTTCTGTTTCCATTGCCGATAGCATCTGGGAACTTTTCCTTATTCTCCTATCTCCAAATCGAATCCTGTTCATAGACTTCTCGCTCTTGACCTCTCCGTCCTCAATGCCTCGGCTTCAAGCTGAGCATGAGCGGATGCTTCTCCCATAATACAAACATCTTCTGGTCAACCCAATTTCTACTTTCCGGCAAAAGCTCGATATCGAAATTGAAGAGTAGCTTTGAAAGAATAAGACGCATTTCTGCCCATGCAAGACTTCATAGATAGTCAGCCACGAACTGTACAGGAATCTCAAGTACTCACTTTTTGCCAATACAATTCCTAGGACCTGTCGAGAAAGGCTGGAAAGCCGATTTCTGATCGTTCGCATACATGGAGTTATCATCGTCCCAACGCTCAGGAACGAACTCGTACGGGTCTCGAAAGTTACGTTCCGAATGCGAGGCTGCGTAGATACCCATTGACGCTCGAGTCTATTCCATGGTCAGTCACATCCCGGCGTCATTTTCGCGAAAGCTAAAACTCACGTATGGTGGCAGCCAATACCCAGCAACTGTAATCCCCTCCTTGGGAGCTTCGCGCGGCAGGTCTCCTGGCACAGGATTGTATATCCGCATCGTTTCGTTCAGGACATTTGTCATGTATTTCAGATCGCTGGTGTTTACGATCGTAATGTCCTCATCCGACTTTATCGCCGCGTCGAACTCTTTCCTCAGCTTCTGGAAGACTGCCGGGTTCGAGGCCAAGTAGTACAGACACGCTGACAGTGCCGTCCCAGTAGTCTCGCTCCCGGCGATCATGAGAAGAGGGGCGTTTGAATGCATCTCTTCAAGACTTAATCCCTTCTCTCCCGTCTGTCGCTGGAGGTATGTCACGAAATCCGGTCGATCTGTCTTGGTAGCCAGACGACGATTCAGTCGATTCACGCTTAGATCCCAATGATCCTGTATTTTTTGCGAAAGACTTTTCGGCATGAGCTTGACGAGCATGGACGCGAGAGCGGGCCATTGCCGCCCAGCCACCACAAAAGCGGAAGCGCGCATGCTCTGGAAGACTATGGCGACCCAGGGGTGGTATTCGCTGTCCCGAAGGCATCCAAACGGCTCGCCGAATGTAAGATCGCCAATCAGGTCGAATGTCGTGTAGTTGAGCCACCGCACCATGTCAACAGGACCGCTCTGCTTCTTCAGCTGGACCACAAGGAGATTCATGTACGTCGTTAGCAACGACTCCTGCTCTCTCAACGCCTTCTCTGAAAAGGCGTGTGCGAGGAGTCGCCGGTGGCGTGAGTGCACGCCGTCGTCTTTGGCGGAGTGGATGCTTTCCACGCCATTGAGAGGCGTGAAGTAGTTCGTCTTATCCTTCGTGAAGTGAGGACGGTCGCTCCGGTACGCATAGATATCTTTCCAAGCATCGCCATTGATGAACGATATCTGATTCGGGCCCATCCTGAACACCTCGCCGTACTTGTCATGTAATTTCAAGACGTCAAACGCGAAGGTTCCGCGCATATGGCTCAAGGAGAAAGGTATACTGGACGCGGCCCATGATTTGGGGCCCGGGAAGCTGGAAAGGGGATGGAAGTAGATGTTGTATATCGCCGTAGCGATGAAGTACAATAATACCTATGCAATTCCATATTAGCATAATCTACTTCTCTTCTACTGTTTTGGGTCGAGGCTCACTGAACTCAACGACCCCAACAAGACAACACCAGCAATCGTGAAAACTCCAGAGACGCTGAAACCTGAATCTACGCCCATGATATCAAATGTTGCGGTCTTGAGCAGTATAGAATCTCCATTGACAGAAATCCAACTTTCCATATAGCTTTTCTATGCCTCTCATTGCCATACCAGCGTGCTACGCGGATGGCACCGATCCCGTCTTCCGCTCATGACCCGAGCCGTCACTTCTTAGTGAAATGCGGGGAAAGCTTGGTGTGGTGGAATCCTCCCACATCACCACAACCCGCACCCCTGCATACGATCAATGTTGAATATTGCAAGGGAGGTGATTGGCTATGTATTCTAGTAAGATCTCTGCGGTTCCGCCGATTCTTCCGCTTATTCCTATCAGATCATTCCGCCTTTTTACATGTGACCAGTGCTGCTGCCAACTGTTCCTAGGCTTTAGAATTCGGTACGTTTCGGTAACTGACTGCTTTGGGCTGAAGCACTGCAGCCAATAGGCCCAGCGCACGTGATCGTTCCCTAATACGGGATAGCGTGGATCTGGGGCCGCCACCTAGATTTCCGACATCGCAAGCTTCAACCGGCCACATCGACAACTTTCATCTCGATTTCCGTGAATACTGGTACTTAATACGCTTCTGTTAATGTAAGTACCTTCTAGGACGTATCTGATGATTCCGTTTCTCATTTTTGAGTCATTTCCCAAGTAGAATAGTGTTGCCTGGGACATGGGGCCGAAATAAAAGTCGGACGACCTTGCATACCTCAATTCCTCACCTTCACAATCGTCACATCTCAAATTCTGCAAGTAACTAGGCTATCATGTCAGCCGCCCCAGACCCCAAATCTATCAGCGATGCGGACGAAGCTGTTTCACAAGGCTCTTTAGAACGCCCTTCGCCATCACACCTGTCATCTAATGAAGATGACGAGAAGTCCATATCACTCATACAAGCCGTCGAATATGACGATTACGATCTGGTAGTGGAGAAACTCAAAACGCCCCAAGATCTTGAAGTTGAAGAATTCGGCCGAACCGCATTAAATAATGCTCACAGCCTGCCAATTGTCCTCGCTCTCTTAGCTGCTGGGGCCAACATCCAGAAAATCTCGCATGAAGGGCGCCGTGCACTCGTCGGTCTATCACCTGAAACCAGCGAGGAACCACTATCCACCATCAGCTCCGAGCAGTTCCTTTCAGGCTGCAACCGCCTTTTCGGAACCAAGAATCCAGACCGCCTCGACATGCCCTTCTGGGATGCCATGATCCGGTCCGGCAAGAATGCTTGGGTCGCCGGGAATTACTTCAAAGATAAGTTCGGGGTGAAGAGAGACTTCCCGGGCACGCCAGTTTGGTGCGCAGAGCGCTTCGGGCAGTCTATTACACGGCTGCCCGACGGCCGGGTGATCCAGATCGGAGGCGAGCATGAGGATTCCTACGACCCTGATTTCTGCATATACAACGATGTCTGGGAACACCACCCTGATGGGAGCTTTGTGGTGTACAGTTACCCTGAGGACGTCTTCCAGCCGACGGATAACCACAGTGCGACGTTGATGGGCGGGTATATCTATGTCATTGGGTGTTTAGGGTATGGGGAAAATCCACGATATGACCACACCCCCGTTTATAAGCTTGATACGGCTAGCTTCGCTATGGAAGAGGTGGAGGTGGTGGGTGAAGCGCCCGGTCGGATTTACAAGCATGCTGCAGTTGTTGTCTCTGAGCATGAGATTTGTGTTTCTGGTGGGAAGGTGTCCAAGACGGAGGAAGGTCCAAATACGGACAATGATACAGAGAATATTTTGAATATATCTGACTCCACGTGGAGACGGAAGACGCCGGATCATACGGTAGGTAGGTAAAATGGAGTACTCGTTCGTAGTCGTGGACTCGTGGTGGGCTTCTCCCCGCAACTTTACCGTATCAACTGTTTGGCAGCTGTATGGGGAGCTTAAGAGCACAAGAATATGGCATAGTGAAACCAGGGTACACAGTATTGATACCGTGAGAGGCTGAGATGTCGGACGGGTCCACAATGCTAGAGGCGGAATTAGAAGCGGTACGGGTCACGCTAGACCCCCACTTGCATCGTCTCCACCTCTCCCCATCGTCACCTATGAACTTCACAAAGCGAATTGGGATCGCACAGCTTGCGACGAACTGCAGAGTTGTATTGATATTTCCAGATGGGTCTTCTGTGTCTCTCAATAAGACCGGATGCCTGCATGCAGCACACAACATGCTAATGTCCCTTGCAGCTACCACCATGCATGTGGGCTTCTTCATGGCATACCACCTAGAAATGTTTGCCACCAAAAACGAGCGGCTTCTAGATGCGGCATTCCCGAAGATTCTGCGAACCCCGTCCTATGAACACTGAGTTGTAGATGCGTCAGCACCAGAACACAATATCTGAGGTACCTCCGCTCATGGTGTGACAAGCCTGCGTAACCCTTGGATTCGATTCCTAGACCTAGGGTACTGCATGATCACTCACAGCAACGCAGATAAGCAGACTCTCCTTGGCAATAGATCTAGCGGTCTAGCAGAGATGAAATATGAGAGAACCCGACTTGACCATGTCAACGTATATAAGCACTCGGTACGTGATTGCTCAAGAACTTAGATCGCTATAATACCTCTCCGTCCCAGTGAGAAGTATTGCATTTCAAGAAGCGAATACTCTAGTATACTCTGTCTCATCAAAATCAATTCACCTCTTCCACATCGACTACATTCAAGATGCACCTTCTCGCCCCGCTCCTGGCCCTCACAATGAGCATCATCCCCTCCCTCGCGCTTCCAAATCAGCAATCCACCGAAATCCAATCCCGTCAAAGTGGCCAAGTCCCACTCGTCATCACCGATCTTATAATCTTTCAATCTTACCCAGAGATCAACCTCATGTCCTTCATCTCCTTCCACTTCTCTGACCCCGACCCCGACCGCAACCACACCATCTCCGGCAACTGCACATACGCGGTCAACGGCAAGACCTCGCTCTACATGGATTGGTACACCTACTGTGACTCGTCGGGGGATTACGGTTTCTTGTACCAAGAGAACACGATCCTGCTAACGCGGTCGTGGTGGTATTGGAGGTATGTATCGTGCTTCCTGATTCGCCATCAAAATCCTCGCACTGTCTTTTCTCATTGCGTATTGTCGAGAAGCTCGACTGATCTATGTGTGCAGCGAGTTTCCGACGTATACCACTGGCTTTGCGCCCAGCGATACCAACTGGACAGCCGAGAACACGACGACTTCGCCGGTTGGGGTGGCCCATACGCGGACGGAGCCGTGGTATATTCCGATTACCTCTATTATCGCATGAATCTCCGCTATTTCTTTTGCCGATTTTGGTCTACCTCGTCCCGTCAAGCTTCAGCTGTGATTGTGCAGGCCTGAGTCGCACGAGGCGCCCACTGACCTCGAATCTCTGTTTCTATTCGAGAACTATTGAAGCCGGTCTTTGACTGCATTCGACAAGAGCATCGAAGCCCTCTTTTAGGGAGGTCTTTCACGTGACCGGACAGATTTCACAAGTCACGTATTTCTATCCTCACATACTATCAACCATCAAGAGTCTGAATGCGCTACTACAAGCGACGCAAAATGCGAATACAAAAAAGGACCACACGTCTCCCACCCCCAGTGGTCAAATCTCAAATTCCTCAAACCTATCTCACGGTATCATCGAGCCGCCCAAGACCGTTTTCGGGAAGGGATGAATATTGAAAACCTTAAATATACCTAGACTCCCACCTTTCCAATCCTCCCCCCTCCCGTATCCACCCAATCCCCTCTCCCGTATCCACCCAATCCCTCAATCCCCATGCCCAAGCCTTACGCCCCCACATTTTTCCCTTCTAGAACACCTCCCGTTATCCCGGGATCTACACACACAACGCCCTCCGCGCCGCAAGCAGCATAGCCCCCGTCACACTGCATACAGACTCCCCCGCGGGTAGATTGCGCTACACCCCAGTCAACCGCCCCCCAGCTCCCGCATCCAAAGGGGCAAAGCGGGGGTAAGCAAGTCTTTGACGCGCATACAGTCCGTAAGTGGGGGCCTGGATGAGGTCCAGAACCCTGGTAACGAAGCGGGATTACGGGATGCTTGTTAACATGACTATGCTTTGAAGAGAGAGAGAGAAACAGCTCGGGCGACAGTCTCCTCCAAGGAGCTAAAGAGGCCGAGACAGGAGAGAATTTCAGGCATGGCACAACATACAACGAAACGAGTAGAAGATTCAAGCCGAGTTCTCGAATACTACTATAGAGATCTGTGTAGATGGTGAAAACTCCGAGCGGTGCAGACTAGATCTCCACTTTCCGACGTTCTTCTCGTCTCGCCAATTACCCATACCCAGACCCATCCATCCCCCCCACACCTTATTTCAAAACAGAGCAAGCTAAGGGCTTTTTCAAAAGGTCAAGGCTTCTAACCTAGACCTCCTTATCCAACACCTCCGTAACCCCATCGCTCCCATGCACCACAATCTGCGTCTTGGACAAGCTCGTCTTAACCGGCGTCCTGCTGCTAAAGATCTCCGACAGCTCCTCAAGCGTGCGCCTGCGCGTCTCCACATAGAAGAAGTAGATAAACGCAAACTCAAAGATATCCCAGAAGATGAAGAGGAAGTAGTACTTCCACCCAGCGCCCGAAAACGCAATGCCGGTCACAAACGTGTTGTAGAAGCCGGCAATGTTGACCCAGAAGTTGTAGAAGGCCATACCCTTGGCTCGTGACTCGTAACGCAGGCACTCGACCGGGTACAGCTGCTGCAGCGGCGTGTAGCCGGCCGAGAAGACGAAGCCGAAGATGAAGATGAGCCCGATGACGGCCTTGGCTTGGCCGGGCCGCTTGATGATGGGCGTGCCGCTGTCGTCGACCTTGGGCTTGCCGTCCGGCCCGTCGATGACGTTGGTTGCGACGAGAGCGCACACGAGGATGAAGATGACGACGACGATGCCCGTGGAGACGAGGAGCTGCGGGCGGCGGCCCCACTTGTCGGTGTACAGGGCTCCGAAGACGGCGCCGATGAAGGAGACGACGTTCTGCAGGCCGTTGAGCAACAGGCGCGTGTGGTTGTTGGTGATGCCGGCGCCCTGGAGCATGGCTGGGTAGTAGTAGGACACGGGGCCGTTGCCGGACCATTGGCCGAAGAAGCCCATGGAGACCACGAGCATGGTGCGGTAGCGCTGCTCGCGGGAGTTGAACAGCTCGCGGTAGTCCCACCAGCGCTTGTCGGAGCCCGTCACGGAGATGTCTTCGCACATTTCCCTGTACTCGAGCTGCACGATGGCAGAGTCGCGGCTGCCGTCGCCGTGGTATCGGGCCTGAGGAGTTAGCGAGGGTCGAGCTGAGGAATTGACGCTGACTTACCATGGTGTCGAGGGCTTCCTCGTGGCGGTCATTGGCAATCAACCAACGGGGAGTCTCGGGGAGGAAAGGGGCGCTGAAAAGAACGACGCAGGAGAAGATCATCTGGAGCCAGATCGGGATTCTCCACGACTTCGTGCCTTGCAAGACCGAGGTGCCGTATGGAACAAAGGTACCGGGGATGCCACCCACGAACCAGAAAGTGTTGAAGATACCGGTCAGGATACCACGGTAGGCGGGATGGGCCATCTCAGAGGCATAGGCGGGGCCAGCAGTCGAAGTGATGGCCACGCCAAATCCGAGAATGAAGCGGCCGCCCATAAAGCCGCCCAAGTTGGTGCAAGTGGCCTGGACACATGTGCCGATGACGATGATGAGGCAGCCGA
Source organism: Lophium mytilinum (assembly GCA_010093605.1). NCBI lineage: Eukaryota > Fungi > Ascomycota > Dothideomycetes > Mytilinidiales > Mytilinidiaceae > Lophium > Lophium mytilinum. Next base: position 185,522 of record MU004182.1, on the reverse strand, counting down.
TGAACATGCCCCATTTTCGGCCTGGATTGGTCAGTTTTGTTTCTTGAGGCCCGAATGAAGAAGTGGGACTATTCGAGGGGTATATCGGAGAGGGGGATAAGAAGAGGCACGAAAACAATCAGAATCACACACCTTTCCAATCAGTAGCAGGCCCAGCAGCGAAGGATCCAACCAGATTGCCAATGGTGTAGATGGCGTAAACAATGCCAGTGCCAGGGGTACCCTCGGTGAGGGAGAAGCCAAAGTACGAACGGTACTGCGAGTAGCTGTTGATGGCACCCATCAAGGACCCATCGTAACCGTTGATGCACGAGTTGAGAGTAGCGACGAACAGAACCAGGTAGAGCTAGGACTGGTAAGCGGAGTTCAGAAGGCGGGGAGAGGCATCGGACTCACCTTCCACATGGACTTGGTCCACGCGCTGACTTTGGCCTTGGCCGTGGCATCGGCCAGGGAGACATTGTGCACCTGGCGGACCTCGGTGGTGTGCTCGGTCTCGTTGTGGGCGACGCCCAAGTCCTTCTCCATGATGATGGCTGTGGGCAACGAGTTGAGGTTTCAGATCAGGGGAATGGAGGGTGCTGTGTCAGGCGAGTGCGCACTGGAGAAGCAGAATCTGGGGGATTGGCGGACATGATATAGAACTGGAGCATTGCCATTTCCGTATAAGCCAGATCAGGCCCGGGGTAGGAGTCGCGGTCCGGGATGCTGGAGTCTGTGGTCGCGAGATGGGCTGGTCGGCTGCAGGGGACAGCTGCTGGCCAGGGCCTCGGAGGCCTGTCGACGGGTGCTTGGAGCAGGCCAACGAGAGGGGTTCCGAGTGGTGGTGAGGCTGGGATGCACGGCAAGGCCCCCGGATTCTGTCTGGGCGAGTCCAGCATCACGCGCGGCGGTTGGCAGTGGCAGCAGCTGTGCTAATTCGAAACGTTGCGGACCGGAGCGAGATTGAGCTTCCGTGCCCTACGCGGATGGAATAATCAGATATCATGGCCTTCGTGACCTCAAGCTCTGCCTCTCCTGACCGCAACGACCAGACCGCACGCCGGCACGCAGCATGGCGCGAAGCATGATGCGCTGACTACGGCCCAGTGGCGCTGCAGCACTGGCAGATTTTGCACGTATGGCCGGCTTGTTCACGATGCTTGACCGTTAGTGCTTGGAGAGCTTGTTCGCGAGGTGGGAATGCGGGCCGACACTGCGGCGCTTGCAGGTGCTGGACGCCTCTCCACGTTCCTCTTGTTCCTCCACACTCTCGGCATCTGGACGCACCCCCGGCTTTTGCAGGGGCCGGGAACTGCCAGCCAGCTTGGCCTGCAGCAATGGACTGTGCAGCTGGTGGTGTGGGCACAAAAACCATCTTGAAGGTCCAAGGTCCCAGGACATCAATCCGAAGACACCGAGTCCTCTTCGAGAGGAACAGATAATGCTTAGTGTGCGTCCAACTCCTGTAGCATCTCGCATTGGCTGTCCGTATCCTTCCTACCCCAATAGAAGCCGCGTCGAGCTACAACCACCGCCGTGGAACGACCCCGGCGATAGCTGCAAAGGTACAATATCTTGGCGAGCGTTGATATGCCTTAGTCCATCGCCCCGCTTATCTGCCTGCCCCCATGCTTCCACCAATGATACCCTGCGCACGTGCCAGCTCTTACCCGCCTCGTCAACCTTCACTCCGTGTCGCATCGGGTTAGCCTGCTTCTATTCTACCCTCTGTCCCAGTTGCCTCACCCCATCCACCACTGCTCCCACCCGCCCGGTCCGCCTCTCGCGCATCGTGGACGAGAACCGTCTTTCGACATGGGAGCTTCGGCCAGACGCCCCGCAGAACCCCAACCTGGCTTGATTTACCTACAGCTCGGATTCGCCTAGTCGGCCAACACAGAATATTGGATGCAAGTCATCGAATCCTGCCTTCAGACTGACCTGATTGGAACATCATCTTAGGCGTTCCAGGGTTGTAAGTTCATTGTCGTTCGCGTTGGCTCTCTCTCCCTGTGTACTCTCTCGTTTGGGTACACGGACTTGATACCGGTTGGGGTGCCCTGAGCAGTTTTGCAGTCGTCCAAAACAATGACTTCAAATCTCTTCCGCTTTCTGAAAGTACGACAGAGGCCTTCAGACGGCAGCAGCACACAGTACACTTTCTCATTTATGTATGCTCACTCAACACCCCGTATCTTGAGGATTCACGGCTAGAGGGCCTCAAGCAGTGCCAAACAAGCGTACCTGAAGCACAGAAATAGTATATATGAACCCCATGAGTTCGTAGACTGCTACTTCCTATCCAAACATAACTACCACGCGTGCAGCGCTATCTCACACCCGTCTACCACTGCTTGAAGTGCCTCAACGACGTTCCACAGAGCCCAGAGTGAAGAGCTTCTATTCCTTCAAGATGCCTAGCGAGCACGAAAACACCTCCAGATCATGGATCGACAGATATATCGACCAATTCAACCTCACTCGCGCGTACAAAGTCCACGCGACCAGAGATCCGAAGTATGAAAAGTGACATGCATGCCCTGATTTCCTACACTAGCTAGACTGTCCCCACCACTCTTCAGGGACTGTCAGGATACAACAAGGACCAAGCTAATCATACAAACATTCTCAACCCCCTCAACATCTCTCCTCACAAACCTAGACATCGCTAGCCCTGACCCGCACCCGCACCCGCACCCGCACCCCCATCCCCATCGCCCGCAACCGCAGAGTCAGCCCTCTCCGCCTTAACACCCGCACCACCAGCCGCCGCCTCGTAGAGCCCCGGCAGCCTCTTCTTGCTCGTCAAACCGCTATACCTACCCCCAAGCCCCGCCTCCCCTCCCACAGCCTGCGAACTACCCCTACTCTCCACAGCCAGCGAACTACCCCTACTCTCCCCCGCCTGCGAACCAGCTCTACTCTCCATCTCCACATGCTGTCCCTTAATCTTAACGCCCTCCGCGGTCGTATACTCCCAATCCGCCATATCCAACTCCAGCCCCTTGTGAAACCTCTTGAAGTGGCGGCGCACCGAGTCCTTCATCGTGTAGCGAAGCGGGCAGCCCACAAACGGGCAGCAGAAGATCTTTTTAGAAGCGGAGGCAGCGGGGCTGCGGAGCGCGGCGTCGATGGCGGCCAATTGCGCCGATTTCTTCTGCTTCTTGCGGCGCGGTTCGGAGGCCGCGGAGGAAGGGGTCCCTTCTAGCTTGAAAGGGGAGGCGTAGATGGGTGAGAAGGGCTCTGGGGTTGGACGCTTGCGTTTGCGGGAGCCCGAGCGGGAAGAGGCGCCGGCGGAGAGGGCACGGCTTGTCTGCTTGCGGGTGCGGTTCTTGACGGCGCTGACGGCGCTGGGGAGGGCGCTGGGGGCGCGGCTGGCGGGGCTGTGGAGGTGTGCGAGCGAGAAGACGCTCGAGTTGGATTCCGGAGTCTGGGCATATCTCTCCGCAGCCTTCGTCTTCAGGTTTCCCATCAGCTTCAGCTCCTCCTTTGCTGCCGCCGTCCACATCTCGTTCACTTGCTGAGCCTCCTCCTTCCCTAGTCCGAACACATGGGTCACAAAACGCTCCTCCGTAGTTCCCACGGCAGGCACCAAGCACTTCCTGTTCGTTCCATCGAGATCTAGCTTGTAGAACTCGAGTTGCGGCAACTGGGTTGACTGGTTGCCAGTCAACAACACCACGTTGGCGAGACGGCGCACTTCTTTCCCTCGAACAACGAACTCTTGGCCCGAGAGCGGCAGCACAGACGGGATCAAACGCTCCTCCTTCGCCATGAATCTGGCATTGGTGGCGACGATCAGAATGGTGTGGACGTCGTAGACATCGTCGTCCTGGACCTCCACGCTCGGCCTAATCCCCTCTTCGGTGCCCTCTTCTGTCTTCTTCTTCTCCACAATCCACATCGCCATGTCTTCCACGGATAAGCCTTCCAGAATCTCGGTAAGTGGCGTTGTCTCTGCAGCACCCCAATTGACCCAAAGACACGCCCGGAACTGGCGGAAGCCCGCTACAGAGGGGAAGTAGTGGCGCAGCATCGCGGCGCCCAGTGTGGCACCGGCTTCCCCACGCACATCGCGGTCGGCGGCATGCTCGCGAAAGTGGCGTGCATAGTTCGTCCAGGAGAGCCCCAGGGTTTTCGGTACGCAGGCGATTGGCGACGGGAAGATCAGTTTCGGGTACGAAGGGATGTGGTACGGCATTTTTGAGGTTTGAATCGCGTCTTGAAGGATTTTTGGGAGTGTCAGGATGATCGTGATGAGGTTGGTGATGAGGTTCGTGACATGAGTGTGGAGCGACGAAGGACGTGAAATAGGGTGGAAGAAAGGTAGCTCGCTTAGCTATTCTGATTCGCACGCGGTGAATCCATGAATACAGAACAATAGCCTCAAGGCGTCACGGTGAAGTTCAGAAAGCACGTGACAGCGAGTACATCGGGTTGTGGATCAATGTACAAGTTTGGGCAGGTCGCGACGCTGGCAACAGTAGCCCAGCGGGCTGGGGATCGTCAGGGTACAATGAAAAAACTCGAGAGGCTGATAAAGTTCCAAGGATTGCAGATACAGCTAGAATGTATTGAAGCACCCCCGAAGGATCGAAAAGAATCTCACCACACATCCTGGGGATCCACACGAAAGTTTTCGCCGTGATCTCGAACGTGCTTGTAGCCCTTGTCGCGGCTCAAGGGCTTCCGCATGTCGTAAGCATCAGCTCCATCGTTGTAGTAGTCGACTACGCAGCGGTAGACCGAATAGCCCATCTTTCTATAGAGTTCCTGCGCAAGGATGTTCTCTTTTCGCACGAAGAGGTCCACAAACCAGCCATTGTTGGCGTCGGCTTGCTGCTCCAGACTCTCTGTGAGCCGTGTCGCATGGCCTAGTCGACGGGCAGAGGGCGCTACGGTGAGGGCGGTGATGTGGCCGTGCCAGGGGAGGTAGTTTGGATTTGTGTTTGTGTCTGGGTCGTAGGGATAGACGGGCGGAGGATAAGGCGAGGCTTCGACCTTTCCGAGGACTTTAGAGCAAAAGACTTAGTGATGTGCTTCGAGAAGAGGAGAGTTGACCTTACTGTAGCCCTCAATATTGCCATCTACGCCCTCAATGACACGGCAGAGATCCGGCCATTTAGTCAGATACTCGAGGTAGAAGCCTACATTGTAGGTTTCGGTGAGATGGTCTAGGTTAGTGGTGCTAATCTTGAACAGATCGTTAATGGTCATGGGCCGTATGGAAGCCATCTTGTGATGTCCTGGTGGAGAGTACACGGCAGGACGGGTGAAGTGCGAAGTTCGCGGGTGGGCCTCAACACCACATCCTAACACGCTAGGCAGGAAATAAGTGGCACACAACAGCAGTTCAACACTGTATGAGGTGGCCCAAAGAGCTATCAGGCTTGCCAAAGCAGGCATTTCATGAATAGTAATAGCATACTAGCGGACCTCAAGCGGTGCTAAGCAAGCGTATATAGCACATGAATCGAATAGTGTCTATACCTTACGAATTTGTTACTGCTACTCTCTATTACCCTTAAGTACCACGTTGCCTTTTAGAGGCACCTACTTTACCACTACTTGAGGTGCCCCAACGAGTTTCCACAGATTCTAGAAGGAAGATCTTCTATCCTGTTTGAATTTCCGTAAAAAATATTGAAGCACTCCAAGTTGACACCCATGTAGAATAGAGTGCCACCCTTTTTATGCCCCGCGTGTCTAATTAGGTATAGTTATATGCCAAGAAAGGTACCTTCACTCTTCGTCAGATGCTTGAGGATCTCACAACCATCAAGACAAGGTACTTACATTGATATCATGACTACAGGGAAGTATAGTCCAAGAGAATAACTTCCAATGCTCCACAATCTGCCAAATGTCTTGAATCAAGATGCTCGGTCACGTGAGTGTGATGATCCTCTTCCCCGCAAAGCCTTTAAGACAACCCCACGTCTTGATCCGGATACCTCTATTGACCACCGCGATAACTTCTAAAACACCAACATCAGAAGCACAAACTATATACGTCAGAGCAAGATGGGGTACCCATGTTACTCGAGCGGTCGCATTTGCTTTCACGCTGCCGAACAGGAGATAGGAATCGAAAAGCCTGTGAAGGCTGCGAAAATCTCTTCCAACCGGGCAGACTTGGGAATACTTTATCATTCAAGGCCCTAGTATAAGCCAGATCGTTCATATTCCGTCACTCATTAGGACAAATGTGTTCCCTGATCCTTTTCTTGAGGGTGAACCTGGAAACTCAAGCCACATCGATCTAGAACTCTGACAGCCCAACTTCAAGGGCTCCCAACTACCATCGCCATTAGCCCAGCGGAATCTATCAAGCCTCCTCAGGCTAATGATACGTACTCGTCCTATCAAAATGCATACCCCGGACTTCGCAATGTACCCCACCTGCTAGGCTAACGCCGTCAATTCCGAGCTGCCGGAAAAGCTGGAGAACCTAGCAATGTCGTGCAATCCGGGGCGACGAACATTCAACACTTGTACCTCAATCAAATCCTCTACAGTTACACGCCATCAAAATCTGCTCACACTGCATCTACCACGGCCATGAGTTCCCGTCGGAAGACCTCCCAGGCCTCTACAGGCCTTGCGGAATCTAAGGTCGAGCGCAAGAGGGTTCAGAACCGCATCGCGCAGCAGCACGCCCGCGAGAAACAGCTTGCGCGCATCCAGGAGCTCGAATCCTTTGTTCATCGGATACGGTCTACTGTTGATGAGGATGGTGCGGGCGAGGATGATGCTACCTGGATGGAGGGTAACCCGAAGCTCACCAAGACTTTTCTGGAGGTCTTGGATGAAAACACGAAATTGAAGCAGGGCTTGTTGAAAATGAGGAAGAGTATGATCAATTTGAGCACGCAGGCGGCGGATGGTGCAGGTGAGTGATGCTGCGGAGTCTGCGGACTAAGCTGATGCAGTAAACCATGTAGGTGATGCTATATATGAGAGACTCATTGCCCGGACAGGCTATAGAGAGGCTTCTGAACCGTCAGATCCCACTATTCAATCAATTGCTACAAGCTCTGGGTTGCAAGAACCGACGGTTCATGCGTCATCGGTGCACTTTAGTGGCCCTCGCCAGGAGCTTCACGAAAACATGATCTGGGACCACACAATGGGACATGATTCAGGAACTTTCCCCGTTATAACCTCAAACGCAACCTTCAATACCTTAGCCAAGTCCTCTCACGACTCTTCGCAATGCCTTGATGCCTTCAATTTCAACGCCGCGGGTGAACTTGTTCTGAAACCCATCAAAGACCTTCTCCAGTCCAATGACCCCAATCGGCAGCATGTCGAAACGCAGACACCAGATATGGCTTACAACACTGGGAACCAGCTTTCTTTTCACGAGATGAGGGCTCACGAGATACTTCTAACATCAAACCGGTCTCCCCAACAAAGTCAACAACGTGATGAAGACTCTTTCTTCCAGTTGTACAACAGTCAACCAGCTGAACTACACGCCGAATCTCAATTAGTGGATACGGCATCTAGACCTAGCCTCAATGCTTCCTTTGGATCTTCCTCCGTAATTGAGCACTTCGAGCATGTGCTATTAATCTACATTTCCCAGATGCAGCAACTAACAGAGGCTGATTGGAAATCCTTGCTAGCAGCAGCGGTGCGCGTTCTCTTCTCTTGGACTCATTGCGGTGAATACGCACTATGTATCGTAAGAACTTCAGTAACATATTTCATTCATCCTGTGCTCACGTATGCCCCAGGGCCAAGGAAAACTCCACGAGTCCATCGTTCGGTGGCGCCTCGAGCCTACTGCTGCAAATCGCCAAGCTATCCTTGAGCCATTTCGCCCTAGCGACCTACAGTCCGTTGTCATCAACACAACTCGCTACTCTCCTTGGCTCGATTATATCCCATGGCCCGAGTTACGCGACCAGGTGCTTTTCCGGAAGGATACTATCGACCCCGGCGACGTATTGCAAGATATCCTAGAAAACGCTGTCCTCGAACTACCTCACCTAGGCGTTGCAGTGCTAATGTTTTCACTATTCCTCGAAACACGAAAAAAACTTGTGACTTCCGAATTGTACGATCGCCAGGAGTCATATGAAGGTGTAGATGGGACTCGGAGCCTGGAATCCTCCTTAGACTCGAACAAGTTTATACGCAAGACTTTTGCTCCAGAGGAGCTGCCTGTAGAGCCCGCAGCAGCAATATTACAGTTCAAGCAGGAGATGGATGCCGAAGTCGAATTTAGTAGCAAGGAAATTGCTACTTGCCCTGCTCCGAGCGCGGCATCTAGACGTTTCAACGCTAGGCTTGTACAGGATCTGCAGGCACAGTTCACGGCAAAGTACTGTATTGCGAATACCGAGAGATGGAAACTGAGTCCGGCAATGGGTGTCAAGTATCCGTTCATGCGTACCAGTAACAGTAAGTTTGGCACTAGAAACATGTCATGCTAGCACATCACGCTGATGTACTCTTTATAGTCCAAACAAGACTACCTATAATATCCGCGAGTCTACTTTTGGGATGTTGATGGTTCACCTCGTCTGAAAGGGTCCCTCAGTACTGAGCCCCATCGGGACATGTTCCGTGTCCGCAAAGACCTATCTTTCATGCGGATCGGCAACACATCTGTTAGCACATGTAACACAAGGCTTCTCTCTACGAGATACGAGATCACATGACCCACATAATGATATATCGCTAGCGTTATGCGCTTTTCTTGCCTTCGTGCATGACAGCCCCGCTTCAAAGTTTATATTCCCCGCCACCTGAGTAAGACTCCATGAGAAGCGGATCCCATGGTTCTCCACTACAACGAACTCCAAAAGAAGAGACGTCCTCCCTCTCGGCACCTATCAGAACCCCAAACACCCCAACGTTCGAGTCCCCCACCGTCTCCCTCCAGACCATGACAACCCCCCAAACCGCCGCCTCACGCGCCCTCAACATCCCCGAACTCCTCGAAGCCATCCTCCTTTTCCTCGAATCCACCTTCTACGACCACGAGGACGACCCCACATGGCTCGACCGCGCCTTCGAAGACCCCGACTACATCCTTTACGGTGACCCCCTCTACCACCTCCTCGCCCTGTGCCGCGTCAGCCGATTCTGGCAATCCGTCATCATGAACTTCACCCGCCTACGCGCTCCCCTATTTCTGCTCCCCCTGCCCGCCCCCGCCCCCGCCCCTGGTGACACCGACGCCACGAACCAGAACGCAGTCGCCGCGGCGCGGCGCGAAACTGGCTCAATCCCATCCTGTCATCCTGGGACGGCGGAAACCAGCACCACCGCGATTTCCAGGTAGAAGTGGACGTCGAATTCACGCGCTTTTTTAAGAGTGTCGAGGCGCGGGAGGAGCTGCCGCGGACGGTGCGGGGGATGCTGGTAACGCAGCCGCCGTGTCGGGCGGCGGAGGTGGAGCTGAAATGGATTAGGATGGAGGGGAATTGGAGGGCGGAGCCGTGGGCTATGACTGTGAAGATTGAGGCGAAGGAGGAGGCGGCGGCGGGGCTGACGTTGGGGGAGGTACATAGGGTGTTGAGGAAGTGTATGCGGACGAAGAGGAAGGGGAATAGTTTGGGCCGCAGAACTTGTATACGGCTGTTGTGAAAGCTTTTGGTGAGAGGTGCTGGGGTGAAAAGGGGGCGTTTGGGGGTGGTGTAGCTCGCGCTCTTTATGATAGCAGCGCGTAAACGGATACCGAGATTTGGGTCTAACGATCATCCGATATACGACGTTGCTTAAGACTTTCATAGACGTAGTCGAGGTTTTGGAGGGTTACATCATCGTCGCGGCGCGTGACGTTCACGTGATATACGTTGTCTTACAACACTTCTACTGCGAGACAAGAGAAATTGACCCGGTCCCGATGATTATAAAGACCAAATGAAGAGCGAGTACAAAAATGCATTGAAACTTACACAGCTTCAGAATCGAAAGGCTACGCTCAGTTCTCTATCTCCATCATCCTCCCAACCAACACCTCCACCAAATCCTTCCTCCCCATCAACGCTCCCAAAATCCTCTTCCCCATACTCCCACCACACACATCCTCTTCTCTCTCTCTTCCCTCCACCAATCCCGGAATAGCTTCCAGTAACCTCTCATAATGAAACCCCAACTTCGGCACCACACAATTATCCTCCGCACGCGCCGCCCTCATCTGACACACCTCCCTCTCCCTACATTCTCCCTCCCCACCCGCACACTCCTCCACCTCCCACTCCCTCCTCTTCCGCCCCCAGTACCCCTTAAACGCCCCCTCGTCCCGCTCAAACGCCTCCGTCACGTTATGCCAGAACGCAGGACTCAGCTCATCACCTGCCTCCAGCGGCGGCGTCACCAACGGCCCGTAGACTTCGCGCGCCGAGTAGTACTTCTCCCACACGGGGCCGGTGGTCTGGAACGCGGGGGCGGACATGTTGGCGATGTAGGTGACGCTGTCCAGCACCGCGAAGGTGGCGGGGTCGATGGTGTAGACGCGGAAGGAGGGGTGGCCGGCGTTGGGGGTCAGGGCGGGGGCGATGTAGGAGACTGCGGAGGCGGTGGAGAAGTGGCGGTTGGTGGAGGAGGAGTAGGAGAGCTCGAGTTCGTCGGTGTGCGTGTGGCCTTTGAGGGGGGTGTCAGGGGTAAAACTACATGGGTATCTCGGGGAGGGGAGGGAGGTGCTTACCGAAGAACATCGCGGCGATGGTGGCTTCGTACCGGTTCACGACCTGGTCGAAGTAGTTTGAGTAGTCGTGGAAGGCGTCGCGCAAGCCCATGGGCATGTGGCCGATGATGTAGACGCGGTCGGCGGCGTCTTCGGCGGCTTGGAGTTCGCGGACGAGCCAGGAGAGTTGGCCGCTGGGGTCGCGCTCCATTGGGTCTTGGTATAGCCAGTAATTCTGGATGTAGTAGAGATTGGTGTTTAGCGAGATGATGCGGAGGTTCGTGCCGGGGTGTTTGGCGGAGTAGGCGCCGAAGTTCTTCTCTGCGGTTGCAGCTTCGTCTCCAATCCACCGAGACCAGAGAGAGGAGAGGGTGTCGTAAACCCACTGGGGAGCAGACCCGACAGCCGTAGAAGGGAAAGAGTTCACAGGATCGGCTTCGTGGTTGCCGATGGTGCCGTATATGTGTCCAAGTGAACTCATCTCAGCGTAAGCCAGGTTTATATTGATGGTACTTTGAGCTTGAGTAGTGTTCCATATCGCATGGTCGATGATGTCGCCAGTGAAAATGCTGAAGGAATGACCCATGTCCTCGATAGCGCGATACATGCTCATCTCGAGGCTTAGCGGGACGTCGCAGTGGTGGTCCCCATACGGCCCAGCGGGAACATCACTGCCCCCGGGAGATTTAGATATACTATCCGCTCTACAGCAAAGGTATGTCGTGCAGTTGGTACTAGTTCCAGGAGCATAGAGTCGATCCACGTGTATATCGCTGAAGTGGACGAAACGTATTGGTGGCTCTTTACTGGGGACAGGTCTTGGCCTCCGTGATGCCTTCTTAGGAAAAGATACTTCATAAGGCGTAACCGCCGGATAGTCACAAACGCCCATGAAAGTAATACAGAACAACTTCGAGGTCTTTGACCCGGTTTCGATTTGCCGAAGGGCATACGCAATGATTGGGCCTTCGCGGGCGACTGCGCCTTCACACGCGTCGGGATCTTCCTAGAAACTCATTAGTAAGTTGCGGTCCAATTTCACGTCTTGCGTACCCCTGCAAGTTTGCATATTTGAGTGATGGTGGAGAGGAAGAGAGATTCGTTGGCTTTCACAAGACGCTTAAGGACTACTAGGATTGTCTGAAGCACATTAGCCAGGATTCGGACATTGCTTCCTTTGGTAGTGAGATTGCTGACCTCGCAAGCTGTGCAAGTCGCTCCATTCTCGAAGCTGTAGGAAATGTCGTCAATCAGCTCCTCGCCCTCTATCCTCAACATCGTTCCAGGGGCATCATTTTTGGGTAAAGTTGCTAAAGACACCCCAAATAAGAGTACCAGCAAAAAGAGAAACCTCTTCATGATCAAAGTTGAGAATCTGTGACGTGGGAATAGAGAATAGAGAAGCAACGCCACCAAGGCGACTAACGACGTCACTGAGTGGTCGCGCCTTCGAACTCGAAGAAAGGTAGAAAGCGTCCACTTAACGACTTAATATAAGGTTTTGCATAAGAAAAGAACTCTACACAGTGTTACAGATTAATATAGCTGGGGAAGTACTAGAGTCGTGTCATTTAAGTAGTGAAGTGGATGAGGTCCTGAATGATGACACTGGCGCTGGTAGCCGAGCGGAGAAAGCAAACTAGGCCAAATTAATCCCTGACGCAGAATCCTAAGACCCTGTGAAGTAGTGCTTGCGCACGACTTTCTTGCCATGCCTTTTAGTTGTCTTGATACAGCTACTACATGTTAATGGTGCTGTAACCTGAGCGGAGAAGTAAGAGGTAGAATGAGTTAAAGCCGTTTTAATCCGTATTCGGATATAATGATCTCCGATTGGTCGGTGAATCTTAGGCAGCAATGAGTAAGGTACGTAGAATAGTCAATGAAGTAGAATAGCTACTTACTTGCTATTGAACGACCATGAATCGAGGTATATAGCCGGGGGTTATTTGCCTAACGGAATTTCTAGTAGTGCTATTGACAATATCACCCGCATTGCCGAAGTCCTTAGGCATGTACAAAGGGTGCCGCCGAGTGCATAATCAAGTACCAATCAGATCCACGCATTCGCAATACAGCCGCACAACACCAACGCCAAAGCAATAATTTCCCTTATTTTGTGCCAACTAATAAATATGTCCCGGAAAAGACATCTAGCAATTTAGACCTTGCTTTTCGTGCTAGATTGTGGAATTGCAGCGATAGAAAGGTGCTGGGTAGAGGCAGTTTTGATGTTCCTCGTCTCGCTTACCTACTCGCGACTTGATTCTGCACTCGGCCGCACCCTTTGTAACATTGGCATTGAGTCGTAATATCAAGCATCTGAAAGTACCCCGAGCAATAGCTGCAACATCCAACCAAAAACTCCATTAAATCAATTTGGGTATGAAGCTGAAGACACCTTAGAACCAACTCCCGGCTAGAAACCACTCATTCCTTTCCCATCGCCCAGCTTCCATTAGACTACCCGCCCCTCATTCAAATAATCTGCAGCGGTCCAAAGACCGAGCTTCAGCGTCATTTAGACGTGCGACCTGCCCCAGCGACGGCGGTGGGTGGTACCATCAGTAGTCGCATTCCGATTGCCAAGCTTATGATAGACATAGAGTCCCTACACCACTGTCAGTTTATCTCCAACATTCTCACATATATAGAAGACTCACCAAAAGCGCACTCGCAAGCCAGAAGCATGCGCCAATGAAACTGAAAGCCTCCGCCGCCTTCCACTGGCTACAATACCCGCCATTCGCGAGTCCGCTCCAGTGCCAGATGCCTCCGCACGGTAGCTTGTGGATCCAATTGACGAAGACACCGAACGCAGCGAACCAGGCGGCTGAGATGAAGAGGTCGAAGGGGTAGTGCATGAACTGGGACGTGAAAGGGAGGAGCCAGATGAGGGCGAGGAGCACGCTGAGGGTGGAGATGATTACGGCGTAGATCTCGCGGCCCTCGGGACCGACACCATATTTGTGATATTGATGGAGGAAGTTGGCGCTTAGTCCTAGGACGACCTAGATATGCACGATTAGTGGTTTGTTCAAGGGAATTCGAGCGCGGCATCGTCTGAGATGGTGCTGTGGTGGGCGCCACGATCGTTCGAAAGGACAAAGCTTCCACGTGGGAATATGAATAGTACGTTGGAGCACTGTAGACAGTGGTAGAAGAGGGTATAGTGTGAAGAGTTACTTACCGCAGCGCACACGAATTCGCCGAAGCGAAGGAAGATTGATACCAGGCGTGAGAGAATCATGGTCGACTACTTCAGTGCAACTAAGAAGTCTGTTGTCCCAAAAAGTTTTGCAGTGAGAGCTGCTTAATAGGTATTGTTGGCAATGAAGTCAAGAAAGTGAAATTGATGCAAGCGGAAACAGATGTTCACTTGCTGTGCTGTGCTCTTTGTTTGCCCACCAAACGAGCGAGGCCCTCCACCCCTTAAGAACCCAATTAAACACCACCAACAAACAACGACGTCAGTCCCAGAGGTTAGTCACACCATGTCAGGAAGTCCGCCACGTAGCTGGCCGCGCTGTGCCAAATCTCGTGGTCCCCAGTCCTCCATCATCCCATTGGCCCTGCAGCGTGCCACAAGAACCCGTCGGCCTTGTTTTACCTGCACAACCCATCCTGCCGTGCCTACCGACCTCATCTCGAATTCTCGTCAGGACCGGTCATCCTGGCTGAAACGCAGAAGCCAAGGTCGCTGGACAGGCAGCATGCCAGCAGGTGATCTTGCACGCGTCGCTGTCGTCGTGGCCAGCCAATAACCTGGCAGACGCGCGCCACATTAGGCTTTCGGCACGCAGAATCTTGCACGGTGAGGCGCAGGCCCAAAACTTGGTACGTCGAATCATGCTATCAGGCTTCGGAAGGCCTGGTTCTTGTGATCACCTCGAAAATGGGTACGATGAGCGACCCCGCAGATGGAGCAGGGAACTTTTCCGAATGGCCGTTGATGCTTCGAGGACTTTGCACGTGAACATGATGTGGAGATGAGATGATGATGGGTGGTTGGAGACGGAAGGGAGGGGAATGAGGTTCCAACTTTGTTGTCACCCTTACCTAAGGGCCGCCAAGACTTGCCAGCTGTCTCGCAATCCATGGGCATGTCGGGCACTAGCGATTAAGCTTCATCTGTGCTTGTTGTCCCTAGTTCTTAATGATCTGATTAATTTTCGGCTCTGGCTATTTAGAATGGAAGCTGAACGTTGTTGGGAAATTTCCTGTCTTGGTGTGGAATGTGTGTAATACGTCACGTCATCAGCGTTAAAAGCATCATTGCAAGTATCTTTAAGACGTAATGCTTAGAATGGACTGGGATGCCGGATCCTAGGGAGTAGGAGAGTTTGATGAGAATGACTATTCTGGCTTTGCCCAAGAGAATATAGTGTCGTAAAAGGCATTGCCGTATAAGGCATGTGATTGGATATATACACTACTCTATCATTACCACCTCGAGTCGACTTCTACTCCGGCTCTATCTCAATATCACCTCTTCAATCCAATCCTATCTTTAAGCCCAGCACCGCTTCCTCGCTTCTCACCATCCGTCGGGCTCCGCAACTTGTCCTTCAGGCCTGCCCCACTCCCTCGTTTCTCGCTCTCCGTCGGGATGCGCAATTTCTCTATTAGACCCGCACCACTTCCTCGTTTGTCAACATCCGTAGGACTCCGAATCTTGTCCATCAGACCCACGCCACTCCCGTGCTTGGAGTGCCCCGGCTGAGTGTCTAAATCCGATTCCTCCTCCCTCTCCCTTTCCTCTTTTTCTTTTTCTTTCTTCTCCATAATAATGTCCATAGCTTCTTCAGTCAATTCTTGACGGTTCATACGTTCCAAGACGTCCTTCTTTCGGGTCCTCTTGTCGCCAATCAAAATCAATAGACCAGCAGTGGCATTGCACGTGATCGAGCAGCAAAGGATGACAGTCGTCAACGCGAACGGCCGTCTTTTATAGTAGATGCCCCACGTGCATGCACCAAGAGCAATCTGAAACAAGGAGTGGCAGTCTAGCAGCACAACGACAGCTACCAGCAAACGTAAGGGGAATGCAAAATGCGTCTCGGTCTCGTGTGGCTTGTAGAAAGTATGAGAGTTAGAGAATTTGGTCTGGTGGTGCTCTAGTTTGGCTTGTTGTTTCGGACTCAGCATCGTGAACTCCCACGGCGCTTGTTCAACGTCAGCGTCGGTTTCGTGCGGCTTGACCGGAGCGTTGGTGGCAGGGAGATCGTTGTGATCGCGGAGCTCAGGAAGCATTTCGTGGTCTCGGCGTTTCCAGGTAAGATGGTGGTAGCGCGCGATGAAGGCCATATGGTAGGTGTCGACTGCTCGGAATGGTGCAAGGCCGTCACCGACCACAGCGAAGAGGGCAACCATGATGTTGTCGATAACATTGACTAGGTAGATTTGCCTTCCTCCGACATTGATCCAACCTAGCATCCACAATTAGCTGAAGCCCATTGGTTCCTAATTCAAGAATACATACCGATCAAGAATAGAACCCAGGCAAGGCCGAAAACAGTGATAAGAAATGCGTAAAGAGTGACAAGAAAACCAAGTGCTGCTCGGTTGTTAGCTACTTTCCACTTGAGTTGATGTGAGGCGGCTTACGTCTTCGAATATACTGCCCAAAACCTCTCATCTGTCGCTTGAATCGCGACCTCTTCGAATGAAGCATGTGCCGCACGTGATCGTTGAGCTCCTTCTTGTCGTCTACACTCCACCCTCTGAGGTCACGTCCTTCTGGCAATACGGCGAAGCGTGAGTCACTCAATCGGGAGTCGATTGTCGCGATAGTTTGGGTGTCGGTTTCCAGGCGTCGTAGACTCGGGGCTGCTCCTCTCCGCTTTTCACGCCTCTCGGCATCTCCCACAGCACCAGCAACCTCTTCGTCAAACTCATCGATCTCGTCCATCTGGGTCGGCCTGGGTCGCAGATTGTAAGTAGGCCTTCGATTGATCCATTTACCAAGTTGGGGGATGAAAAGAGAGTTTTGGACGTTCGTCAGAGATGTGAGAGTCGCCACTTCTGGATCTAAAGACAAGTTAGAACTGGTTTAGAGCGAGGTTGATGTCGATGGACCTACCAACAGTGTCAAGGACATCCACCATGCTCGCATCGTAGTCGTTGCAAGACACAGTCGGGGCGGGGCCCTTGCCGTTGTCTGCAGTTCTTCGACCTAATTTGGTCTGCACTCCGTGTCGTAGCCTCGTCCAGAGGGTTGAGTCTTCAGGCGTCTGCTTTCCATCCTCTGATCCAGTCCGAGTCGATGAGTCTTCGTCCACAGTATTCAAACGCGGCACACTAGCCGCTGGTCGTAGTGCGTTCACATTCTGTCCACCTTGCGTATTTATACGGCCTATCGACTGTGCTGAGGGCAACCGCCGAATTCCAATACTGGGCTGCCGAGGTCCTGCGTTGGGTCTCTTGTTGTACAGCTTCTGGATAGGCTTCGGTAGGCTGCTCTCCCGTGCTGGTACTGTGAGCTTCGAAGGGTCTTGGACAGAGCTAAGGGGTAAAGATTAATCTCCAATCGTACTTAGAGTTGCGAAGACATTCACCTCGATGGACTCGATACAGTCTTTCTAACCGCAGCATCGATTGCATCTGGAGAAGTAGGCAGAGGCTTGTGGACATTGACAGGCGACCGTGGAGACTGAGCAGGCGGCGCTGCAGCGAAGTCTTCCACTGCTATCGCTGGTCGTGGACCGATAACTCCATCGTTGACTCCTGTCGTGCTGGTACCGTCGTGTGCGGGTGCATTTGCGTACGGCACAGTCAAAGACGCACTGGGTTGGTCTTCCTTCTTGGTCGTGGTGAGTTTGTCGCGTGTCGTCTTCGCGGCACTTTTGAGGCGGTCCATCTGGGGAGGTTGATGTTGAGGTTGAGGTTACCAGATGGAGGCGTCGTGACAGCAGAAAAGACGACCTCCTTGGACCCTGGGAAAATCGAAAGCATGTTTATCTGACGACGGGCCTTCCAGACACGCTGGCGAATGGCAGTGAGGCTGGGTCCGCGGTCGACAAACCGGGCAGAACTAGTGACACGCGCTGAGGAATGACGACAGCGGCTCGGTCGCTTGCGCTGATCCCTGTGTCGATTCACATTGGCTTTCTCCTATTCCATCCCTTGCTCGACCACTTGCCATTCTCTCGATTGTTGTTAACTTCTCTCTTTTCAATTTTCACACTTTGCGTGTATTCCATCCTTGAGGAACTTCAAGTAAACATGTGTAAGCTGTGTTCAGGCATCCCACGATAAGAACAGCTGAAAAATGTGAAGAAACACTCTGTTTTGATCGACCACTATAACGCTAGCCATGCGCCCATCGGGCCTTCTAGGGAATAGATTGTCTCACTTGCCTGGTGTGACATCAGAAGCCCGACTAAAAGGGTTGAGCGCCTAGACGCGTAAAGGCGTTTCCTCCACTCCACAACCTTACGACGACAACCATTTCATTGGACTTCCTGCATCTAAAACATGTTCATGGCTTGAATGCTCTCAGACTTTGCTCCCTTCACAGACGAGGCCACTTCGATAGTGCTGCTATATGAAACCCATGCAGAACTTAGCTCTTCATGCGCTTGTCTCGTGACTTCTTTAGTCACCATTTTTTAACCAGTAATATTAGAACTGCGCAACTTGAATGTCTAATTTGTAGGTTCGTCAAGCAATTCTTATAGTAAACGTGATGCGGATTCATGGACGTATTGAGCGTACTGGGGAGAGGAAAGTCTTAGTATTGGTTGCGGAAGCAAGAGAGGCATCTGGTCTTTTCATTTCGGTACATTGATACTTGAGCAGAACACATCAAGGCACTTATGCTGATGAAATCGATGAATCTTTAGAGTTATTCAAATTTTCGTCAGTGTCGAGCAAGCCCCCAGTAGGGAAGCCTCCTGTGAAGGAATTAGAGCAAATGTCCTCCAGATATACCGCTATTGCCGCCAATCAGCCTAGAGACTGAGCATCTACCTAGCTTGCCGTCGTAGCCTACCCATGATACTAACAAACTGACGGCATTTCGGAACTGACATCAAATGTGATGCCCCAGCACCATCTGCTAATCCTCGACCGGAGCCTCTAGCTCCATCAGTTCATTCCACTCACGCCAGCGACAGAACCCGATCCCGAGCCAGCGCAGAACCTCTCCAGCCCACTCAACCGGCACCGGGCAGTGATCATATCCCGCTTCTCCAAATCCTTTATAAACCAACGTGACCGTATTGGTGCTCAGCGAGGTCTGCTCAACGACAGCGAACCAATCAGGATGGGCGTCAAGATCCCTCGCTTTCTCGCTGTGGACTTCGACGATGTCCTTGATGTGTTCATCGCTTCCTCCCGTGTTGGCAGCGTCAACACAGATGCGAGCCATGTACACATCCCGTCTGCCTCGGATGCCGGAATTCATCTTGTCGAGAGCGCTCGTAAAGTCTTCGCGCGAGCTGTCGCCGACCAGACTGTAGCATGCGAACTTCGCTTCCGGTTTGTCGCTCCAACCGCGGAGATCTGGATCAGGTTCGGACATGCCTATGAGCGAAGTGGACCAGTCTGGGCGCCCAATGGTTTCGAGACGCAAGACCTCGCCAATAGCTCCTTCTAGGCTGTGACGCATGGCGTCTGGGAACCCATCAAAGTCGTTGTAGACGACGAGGAGATCTGGGTAGGGTGTGGATGCCTGCTTCTCGGTCTCAGGGGGTGGAGAGCCCGTCTCTAGGGCTGCCTTTGACTTCTCAGCAGTGAAAGGAGAGAATACGGAAATATAGTGGAGCGGCTTGAAACAGAAACGAACAACATTATCTACTTACTTCAAGTGGAGGAGCAGAGGGCCATTGAGGCGTGTCGATGACAATGAAGAGAAAGTTTCTGGGTTAGGTTAATCTCAAAGCTGAGTAGGAGGATCTGAGAAGGGTACTTGCCCTGGGGATTTGTCCTTATGAACCTGCCAATGGCATATAGTCTCCGCGACTGAACTTCCAACGAAGTTCACATTCTCAAGAACTCTGAAAATACTCTCCCAGTCTTCACCCTCTTCAATCTGTTCTACTTGCCTATCTGCGTCGTGGAAGACTTTCTGGACTGCGTCACGGTCGATTTCCACCGTTGCGTAGATCAGATAGAAAAAGTCGTCGTCCTCGGAGCCGTTTTCAGAGTCGTGTGTCGCCATCGGGGAGGAAGAGTGATGGGTGTTAGTAGCGAGCAGTGGGGATGAGTTTTTCTCCTTAGCACTACCTGCGTCCCTCAGCCAGTCACCCCAGTCTGTGTGCGGTCCGCCGTGGAGCTCAGCGAGGATGCAACATCCGATCGTGCGATCCAAATCCAGTCGTAGAGCGTCGGGAAAGCCGGCGAAGTTGTTCCAGACAAGGAGGAGATCTTGGTTGTGTTTGGAGTAGGCGCTGCTGGGGTTGTTGCGTTTACGGGGGCGCGGAGGACCAGGCTTTGTTGAGTTGTCAGCAACGGGAGGAGAGGGTAGAAGAGTATCAAAGTTGAGCCAGAATGACTCGGCAAGGCTTCGAGGATACGACACTTACTTCAAGAGGAGGAACGACAGGCCACTGAAGCTTATCGATGACAATGAAGAGGTCACTTTGCTTGCAGGTCAGTTTGTTCCAGCCAGATCGAAAGGGGAAAAGCACTTACGGGGCGTAGGTATAGCGGCCCCGAAGATGACGAATCGTGGCGGCGATAGACTTCCCAATGAAGCTCTTCACGCCTTTAACAACGCTATAGTCAAAGGGGAATGTTGTGTCTTCTGCGTAACCCCCACCAAACCTTCCCGCGGCTTCGAAGGCTTTGTAGACAGCGTCACGCTCTACCGGCACTGTCGCGTAAATGGAGGTCTTTTGCTTTTCATCGGGGCTGTCCTCGGCCATAGTGGGAGGCGGTAGTGTATGGGGTATTATAGTAGTGAAGGCAATTAGAGTCAGTGTGTTTAAGTCTACAGAAGTAAAGGCGGTGGACTAACTATAGAACAAGGCCTAGTAGTAAGACCGAGTAGTTTATAGAGACTGAAGCAACGCAATTTGCCAAGCCGTTGGAGATGCTTCATCTTCCCTAGTATTCACTAACTCGTCTAAAGCCGGGCACATCGGCTTGAGTTTACCCATCGCATGTTGGCCCCCATGATGACTTGCATAACTAATATAGACTCAACTGATGAAAGATGCGCTGCTAGCCTACCGCTGTTTACATTCCTTCAACGCACTTTCAAAAATAAAGAGCGAGCGTGTTAGCCGCCAGGTCGATTTAAGCGACCATCAACTGAGACCGCCAACACCACGCCCTATGTAGTATTGCACAAGATGGAGGTGGTGAATTGCAATGGTAGTGCTCAGGCGGTGCGGACGTGGACAGGCGTTTGATTCCCCCCTGGCCCATGGAAGCTTTATCGTGATAAGTAACGAAGTTCGAGGCTGCAAATCAGAAATGTATATCAAGGTAGGTACCCGGGGAACTTAACAGGAGTCGTCCTTGAAACTCTGTGACAGTAGGTAAATATCTATGACACCTCGGGCGAAAGAAAAAACCGCCGGAAGCCTCGTTTTTCGTGATTGGTAATTTCAAGGCGTCACCCTAATACCACCACATCTGAGGAGCGCCTTGTTTTCACCCATCGTATTGCGACCACTCAGCGCCTGACCCTACTCAATAGACTCGCCATACGGTGATCTGTATATTTCCTCGGATGGAGCTCATAGCTCGTTGCATTGTACTTCGACTTGTGATCCCTGGGGAGGGAACAAATGGTTCAACCATGTTACCAAGGGGAAATTGGACGGATTGAGACCTTTTGATATGAAAATGAAGGGTTGATGAAAAGGAAGAAGAACTTACTACATAGATACAAGTTACTCAAAAGCACACGACAACCAACCGCTTTTCCTTCTCGTATGTACAATTGAGTGAGGTAACCCAAGAATTCGAACAAAATATATACAAACTTCAGCCGCGAAGCTAATACTTACAGCGAAGGTTACAACGTACTAACACAGGAACGCCAGACTCCGCTTGAATCCGACAGTTTTTTCCACGATCATCTTCACTCATTTCCCACCTACTAGGTCTTTGACCGACTGCAACACCCCTTTCCCCTCCTTCTTCCCCTCCTCCGCCTTCTCCCCCGCATCCTCCATCAACTTCTCGCCCTTAGCGACCCCCTCCGCAGCGGCCTCCTTCACACTCTCCCCCACCCCCTGCGCCGTCTCCCTCAGATTCCCCAGCTCATCCCGCCCCTCCCTCCTCGCCCTCCTCCTCGCGACCTGCGCCTTCATCGCCTTCTCCTCCTCATCTCTAACCTCGAGCTCCCTAATCCACTTATCCCGCTTCTCTAGCCGCAGCTTCTCGGCCACCGCGCCCTCGTACTCCTTCCTTTTATTGCGGTCCTCCTGGTAGTATATACTGCCAGCCAGCATAGCGACGATGGTGAAGCCTTGCGCGTAGATGCGGCGGCGGAACATGATATTCGTGCGGTTGCCGTCGCCGCGGCGGATAGAGCGGGTGGCGCCGATTAGGGCGGCGACGGTGAGGGCGCAGCCGAGGGGGACGAGGGGTTCTTCGCGGAGGCGGCGGAAGAATTTCTCGGCGCGGTTTTCATTGTAGAAGTCGCTGACGAAGTTAGCATAGCGCTAGGGTAGAATTGAGAGGCGAGTTTGTGCTGTGAGGGAGGAGATAGATTAGGCATTCATTGGTATATACTTACGCATTGCCGTCGAAGGAGGAGGGGAGGGGTGATTCTCCCGACATGATGGCGGAGGTGTGCGATTAGTTTGATCGAATTGTTTTCTCAAAGTGCTTTTTAAGCTGGGTTATCCTCTAACTCGCGGGTACCAGCCAAATATTGATAGGCTTTGAGGTTTGATCGGGTTCGATGTGAGGAAGTGCATGGCCGTCATGCCGCAATGAAGTCGAAAGATCGATTATGTCATCGCTTTTGCCAAGAAGCCTTGAACATCAACCGCGGATCATGGTGTGCCTGGTGGTGAACATCGGAATATACAATCAAGGGTCCATCTCCTCAACACCTCGGAATTCTAGCCGTTTGAGTTACATGCTCGCGCCCTCTCACGCCCTTTTTGCCGCGCCATGAACGAGGGGGCTTCGTCCTCTGCCGCGCTACCACGTCATGAGACCCCCGAAGCCGACAGCACCGCGAACGTAGACGACAGTATCGAAGATGAAGCTATACTGCGGTCGAGGGAAGAAGAAAGCGCTTCGTATAGGAAGAGCACGGGAAAGCGGAAACGAATAGCATTTCTGGATGGTTTGCTTCGGGAACTGGACATGTTGATTTATCTCCAGCTCATCACGATTTACTACATGGAGTAAGCTTCAACCAATACGGAGCCGCCTCATCCGAGATTTGTATCCTTCTCTCCATGCTAATGAAAGTTTGGTTATAGCTGTTCGTTCTTCTGGTTGTTCATACGCGGGTGCCTGCATTTGTTCACCCTTACCCCCCTTCCCGACTTGATGGTCGTACCACCACGAGAAGAACAGAGGGCATTTCTGCCCCTCATACTAGCTCCTTACATTACCTGTTCGCTCCTACACCTGACCTTTCCGCGACCATCAGCCGGCGAAGATACCCGGGGATATTTGCATGGAGGCATGATTATAGATTTCATTGGGCAGCAGGGACCCTCGTCGAAGTTCCATCTCGCAGCATTGGATATATCCGTGATGGTGTTGCAGCTTGTTATGCTGTCAGTGCATGTCAAGAGGCGGAACTTGAAGAAACGTCTACCTAAGCCGTCGGGGACAGATATTACTCCAACCCCAGCGCCAGTTGGGGAGACCGCAGACGCGCCGCGGGATCCGGAACAGGACGCAGATGCTGAAGAACGTGGCGTTTTGCGAAGAACAGATACATTTTCCGACATCGGACAAGAGCCTGACGAAGAAGACGAGCTATTACCGACAGCGGAGGATGCCAGCACGAGACCATCTGGACCAGGTGCAGATCTGCTCGATGCACTCAACTCTGGTCAGGTGGTGATAGCCGACCTGCATATCCTGGATACGCTCTGGGAGGAGCACGAAACGCATTCGGCGAACTTGATGGCTCGATCTAGCGGCGCAAGCAATGCGGCGAGTGCATCCCTCGGCACCAACTTTAGCGGCGCACTGGATACATTTCGGATGCGACTCGGGGGTGGTTGAATGGGGTTCGGTCTCATAAAAAGCAAATGACCCTGTATGAGACTTGGGACGTCATGTCTTCACGGTTGGTTCCCCTTCTCTTCGACAACGCACGTTGTAGCATACCTCACAGGGATCGACGTCTCTGCGACACTCTCATCGTATCAATCAGATGCCGCCTAGCGAGTATACGAGTTGTTGAGGGCGATAGATCCAAGAGTTGAGCGCACTTTCCTGCGACGACTGGTCCCGGAACTGCTCCGAGGTATCTTCGTGGCCGCAGCACTTGCCGCGGTCTGTCGCGGCGCCGTGGCCGTCGCCGTCCAACTTCCTAGAGAGGCAACAAAGCAGTTCATCCTTTGCGTCTTGCTGAGCCGCGTTGCAGTACGGAACTTCCCGTAACCCTCATTCGGGCGTTGGGACACCGCGATACCCGCCAGCACCGCCCTGAGCACGGACATGCGCCACAGTAGCTTAGTTGAACCGCCCCCTGTTGTGGAAAAATAGGTCCTGCACAGCCCAATCAGAAACCCGCTAAGTAAACAATATAATCTCCACCAGATGTGTTTCTGGCATGATGTGTCCCGCGTGCCGTGAAAAGGAAGAAAATCCCAGGGATCTGGGACGGAGCGGTACGAAATTGCGACTTATCTACACCGCTTTAGCTTACCGAGCCTTCCCATTCAAGCTTCAGCTGCAGTATGTCGTGAGCCCCAACGTCAACGTCTTGCCCGAGACCGAATACTTCAACACATGGGCAAACCAAAGCATAAACAAGAGACCCCTAAACAACCCAATCCTTAGCCCCCCAGCCCCCTCAAAATCTAAGACACAAAAACCGCGCCCCACCCAATTCCCGCTCACATGACCAAACCTCACTGCAACTCACCTTCTGGCATTCCGTGGCCCCACTCTGCAAGAAAAAAACGCACTGTGACAAGCAGCCGCGGGCCTAGCCAAGAAAAAAAGGCCAGGGCTTACGTGCGTGCGCGAGCGACGGGCGGACACGGGGTGCGGGCTGTCAGGACGCGCTAATGTGCGTGATTGCATGACGGATGGGGGGGCCACTGGGGGGAAAGACAGCGGGACCCCCGCTGGGTTTTGTCCAGATTGGGCCGGGTCGCAGCGGTCGCAGATGCGGCTGCAGGGGGGTGGGGTCGTGGATAGTGGTCTTTAGTGCCGCGCGGACGGAGCGGATTGGTTAGAACGGGAAAAAGAGAATGGGCGTTAATTGTTCCGAAATGGAGGCGCGGATGGCGGCGGTAGGTGGGGCGGCTTTGGGTGTGGTTTGGGGAGTGTGGGAGCGACGGGTTTGTGGGCGAAGTTGGGTGGAGGGGGGGAAAAAGCAAGTAAGTTGTGTGGTGGAGGGCTCGAGACGGGAGGCGACGGTGAATGCATCGCGACGGTGAATGAAAGTGCTGTGAGAGGTTCTGGCTGGGCCGGTTTAAGTGGGCTGGTGATCAGTCTTGGCGATGGGGGGTTGGTGTTGAGGTGGGTGGCCTGTTTTGTGTTGCTGTGATGGCTAGGGTAGGATTGGGTTTGTAAAGGGGGTGAGAAAGAAATATGCGTGCTGTCTGTGGAGTTTAGTGTTCATAGAGCACAGATTGCCAACTCTGAAGCTTGCAAATATTCAACGAGAAGGAGAAACTCACCAACCTCATTCTAAATCGCATCTCGATCTCGATTTCCCCATCTCGATCCCCCATCTCATCTCAACCTGCAAATCCAGATCTCAGGTCACACCTCCCATCACGATCCCCCATCTCTTGCATCGCCATCACACCGCGCCGCCTACCCTGTCCTGTTAAATGTCCAGCATAACTCACACCTGCATATCATATCCCAGATTCAAAAACCGCCCTAGTGAATTATGTACATAAAAGTAATCAATTGTGCATCTCAGCCACTCACGAGCCAAGGAATTGCTTGCATTCTCCTCAAATCTTGAAATTCCCACCGAGGGCAACCGCACCCGCGACGGCCGCTGTGGCTGAGAGCGGGTAGGCCAAGTGCCGGGCAGCTGGGTATGCATGCATTGCTGACTCGCCGACAGTCCCCGCAAGTGTGGGGCGACGGCACGCCTCGACACGATGCAGCTCCGAGAGCGGTCAAGGCATTGCCAGGTGGGTTAGTGTCCGGGATACAGTAAGGTATCCACCTTTAACGTTGTGTTGGCCAGCATACTTGCAGAACGTAAAAAAGTTGGAAATGGGAGGGGGCATGAGAGAAGTAGGGCTGAACTCCATCGCTCGCGGTCCTTCTCTTTGTCTCATCCCGGTATGGACTTGCAGAAAAATATATGTATGTACGAACTGGGCCCTGGGTTGTTTGGTTTGAGTTTCAGGCGAGCTGCAACGACAGCAACTGCCGGCGGCGGCATCCCTTCGTACACGTGCACCTGTCAGAAGAACCCCCGTCCGGAAGCAGTTGGGAGCTGCAGGACATTTTATTGACCCGCACCACGCCCCCAGCTACGGCAAGGCAGGTGAGCTCTAGCCACGCATTAGCTTCGCAGCAGTCGCTCCAAAAGTCCCCCAAAAGTTTCCACACCGCTGGGTAAATCACCAACATAAAATCATGTAATCCAACCAAACAGCGAGTGCGCAGTACGTAGTGGTGTTGGGAACAGCAAACCTCGCATTGCATAAGCGTTCCTGCGCAATATATGGATCGATGTCGGTGTTGAGAACAGCACACCACAGAATACGATGAGATGCGTTTTCGATGCATCGAGATTCGACGTCGTAGATTGTGACTTGTGGGTCCACACCTGTCGTTTCGTCGGTCCATATCACATCGCACTACCTGGCTCGGATCCGGTTCCCCCGTCCACTGATGGAGCAGCTAGGGACTCCGCAGCGCCTTGATCCCTACCTCACCTCAGCATCAGGATTGCCCGATCCGGCCCTCCCTTCTCCAAGCCACATTCAAAACGACCCTCCGGCTCTCGGCCCTGTCCGCTCCATCCTCCGCTTCCTCCGTAGCCCTACGGCAATCTCCCTTCAAAAGCCCCCATGATACGACGACGAGCGCCCCATTTCGGGCCTTTTCTCAAACCTTACCACTTCGCTGCTTACGCTTTTCAGATCGTGGCTAACTGGAGCTAGAGGTCGCAAACGCACGTTCCCCCCCGACCTTAAAACGTCGTCAAAACGGCTGCCAAGGGTATACCGCCATCCCGCCATCCGCCATCCGCGCAAGCCTTCAACGCGCGTTGCTTCCAACTGTCCTCGCCGGAGTACCCTCCTGCCAGCCAGGTGTTGGAGGCGCAGATGAAACGTCCACCACCACCAACGAAGCGACGCTCCTACCAGCGGCCCTTTCTCGGGGCTTGCATCTTCCCAAGCGTTGCGCAGCAGAAGTACCAATATTCCCGGGCCGAAACATCCATTTGCACATCGTAGAATTAAACAGCATCGAAAACGCCGCAGGGCAAGGATATGCCCCTCATGTCGGTCGGCCAAGAGCGGGCAGCGCAGAGGAGATATCCGCGCCCAGCATCATATGACCTCACGCCGCGATGAGATGAGATGGGCGTTGGCATTGGCGATGGTCGATGAAACCCGGCCCAACCCAACGTCCCGCCCTTCCCCCGCCAAGAAAACAATGCTCACCACAGGGACCCGTCACCAGATCTGCAACCGCCCCTTACCAGCTCTAGCAACGCTCTGCAGATCGCCCTGTCACCTGCAGCCTCGCGCCGCAGATCTCCCTCAACACCAACGCCGCCCGAGGTAGCCAGACGAGCAGGGGTTCGGTAGTCACATCGTAGTGCCAGAAACAAGGCGTGCTAGAGCGCCCGCCGCCCTTCTCACCCCCTTCGCTTCGAGTCTGCATGCCGCATCCGGGTTGCCAGTGTTTCAAACCGGAATACCCGCCGCACCCTGGGGTGGTTAGTTAGGTTGGAAATCGAGATAGCGCATCAAGCGTCAGGATCTGTAAGCGCCTCTTTCTTTTAGCAGACTTGGCCTTACGCCAAACTTCCTCGAGTCCACGTGGGAAAATGTGACTGGCAATAGCGGTAAGTACTCCGGAGCTAGTTACCGTATGTTGCAGCGTTCAGAAAATTCAACAAAAAACGGCGGAACGTGTTGCACCCGATTGGATATGAACTTTTCATCTGAATTTCTTTCCTTCGACTTTTCGATTTGCGGTAATACAGGCGCTATCGGCGGAATCCGAACGTCGGTTTCTCACTACAAAACGTACACCATTCCGAAAAACGGATCCATGGATTCTCGATCCACGCTCTGGCTCCCCTCCGCCTCCTCTGCCGTAACCCCTCTCGTTCGCCGCGTTGGCTAGGGTGAATTTCGTATGGTTTCGTGGGCTGGACTGGGCTTGCTTCGCCCCCCCTCTTCCCGTTTTGCCGGCCGTAGGGTGAATCTCCCCCTTTCTCCTCACTAGCGCCTTCTCTACGTATATACAAAAGTCCGTCAAAGCTTAATTTTGAGACTGAAAAGGAAATGGGTGGTATCTTGGGTTTCGATCCGCGAGGATCTTAGATGGTAATCTTTGGTTCTATATGCAAGTCTGATGTGTAACAGGAGAGCAGTAGGAAAGGAAAGAAATGCCCTTGCTAGGGGTATAGGGCGAGGAAGATGGTGCTTAGGAGGAGGTGCTGGTGGGTGCCATGTCGTTCGAAAAGTCTCTGAAAGATGACACTTGAACTGCACACTCGCAATGCGCTTGATTATGATAAGGTCTTAAAAATCGAGTTGGTACGTCTCGCGTATACTGTACTGCACCACTCTTTCCACAGCGGTCAACTGCTGTATATCGTAGAAGAGAACATGGTGTCACGAAAGGAAGGGTACTAATAATGATGCACCGATGTCGCCGCTTCTCCGAGGGTATCAACTTCTGTTACTGATTAAAAAGGAAACGTTGCGGTGATGACTGATCCAAATTGTTGCTTTGCGCCGATGAAGTCCGAGAAGTGCTTATGCAAATGCTGCCGCCGCCGAAAACGCCGCTGTCGATGTAGTGCAAAGCCGGGCAAGGAAATGAACTGATTAGTGGCCTATGAGGAATTGTCGATTTTTATGTGCTGATGGTTATGTATAGTCTGTGGATGTTGACACTAATTGTGGAGTGGGGTGTCGGATACCCTTGTGCATCCATACAGCGATATGATTATGATTACTGTCTGCGGGTATCTCGTCCGGGCATAGGTGGCCAGCCCCTCTCGTACCTGGCTTCCTGGGGAAACGGATCCCGGAGAACCGGTCTTTGAGGATGTTGCTGGGGTTGTGTAGACTCAACGTGCTGCCGAATAATGCGAGAGTCATGCTGCTGCTGTGGCGATTGCTGCTGCTGATGCTGATGTAACGCATGGCCACCCAGACTGTGGTTCCCGGTTTGCGATGCTGGTACTGGGACAGCCGCAGGGAACGCTGTCGACGTGTAAGGCTGATGTTGCGACCCAGGTCCCGACTGTGGTACTGGTGCTGGCGCAGGTGCTGGCACATAGGTACTTGTGCGTCTGCGTACGTTTCGCCCAACATCTCGATGCTCTGGCGGCTCGGAGAACTCAGAGTACCGGTTCGGCGAGTCTGTGGCAGAAGACGCCGCAACGCTTGATGGAATCGGGGTTCGTCCAATGCGTGGAGAGGTGGGCCGCGGGAAATGTATACCAGCTCCCGGCTGCTGGCCGATGACATTGCGGAAGTAGTCCCGCTCTGCTTTGTAGTAGTCCAAATCTTCGTTTGCCTCGCGCAATTGCAGTTCTAACTTGGCGATAGTGGAAGAGGCCTCCTTCTCCTTTTCTTTTCGGCGTTGGCGGAATCTGGCAGAAGCCCCTGCGTTTCTCTTTCTCTTTTCGTCTGCTGACTTGGAGGCCGCCGAAACATCGACTGGTATCTGGATTGAGTGCCCCTCCTGAGTATTTACGGTTAGTATTTGGTAGCTGCTTTGACCAGTAGATGCGACAGGGATGTAATTTCGTTCTGATTCCACAGAAAGCGGGGGATTGCTGTATTGCTGCGAAGAAGGCGTATTACTTCTCATCCTAATGTACGAGGATTGCGCCGGACCACCCTGCTCATACTGATTCCCTGCCAGCTGAGCTGGCTGGCTGAAGGGTGAAAATGACGTAGTTGGGCTCGCACTCCCTGACTGTGGGAACCCCATGCTTCTTCGTCGTAGGTCTGCTCTTTGCAGCGGTGGCGTGGGCGCTGGAGGTGGAAAGTTGTACTCCGCACGATGAGCAGCGGGCGGAGTCGGTAGTGGTGGTACCCCCGCAGTTCCTGGTTGGACCATGTACGCGCGTGTGACCGGCGAGAGGAACGGCGTATGGTGAGCATCAATCGTTCCGGTAGGCGGATTGAGTACTCCAAGACTCTGGGTTCGGTGTAGCGTTGGTGATCGTGGGCTCAGAATGTGCCTCGAGGCTCTCCCAACGCCTGGATACGGCCTTCCCATGGCGTGGTCCTCCTGGGTCGAATCTACACTAGTGGGTCGGCTGAGTGAGGGTAAACTACCTGCAGGTGTCGACTCCAGTGGGGAAGGCGATTCCATCTGAGTTGCACTCCGCCGTTGGCCCCGCGGCTCGAGTAAATCTGATGGAGGATTTAGAATTGACTGCATTCCCAGAGATCTTCTCCCATCTGAAGATGGGGTTGGTGGGGTGCGTGAGACCTGTCGCAGAGGGGGAAGGGAGACGCCTCCTCCAGCTTGCGAATCCGGGGTTGGGTCCCGGGAAAGCGAGTGCATTGCCATACGGTGGTTTGCTGGCGGAGGAGCATTCTGGCGAGGCCTTTGGAAAGCGTCGTCATGATTGGAGCTAGACTGAGATGCCGGGGCGCCGTGACGGGACATGGATCCTTCGTCGAAGCTCCCCCGACCCAGCTGTGCCAACCATGGGCGGTCCTGAGCTGGGTTTCCGGCGTGAGGAGGCAGAGGAGAGTCTTCCAAACGCGGCCTCGAATCGGGAAACAGTTGGAAAGTTGCTGGCAAAGGGTTTGGAAAGCGAGGATGGTAATGACTGTGAGATGAAGGAGGAAGCGCAAAGAGAGCCGGAGCAGCCACGATGACGAGAGGTAGGGTCGTTTTGCAACGGCCCGGACAGTTCAGTGGATGGAGAGAGGAAGGGTTGTAGTGACTCGGGAGAAAGCAGGAGCACTAAGCGAGTGGAGTAGGGTGGGCGGGGAGCGTCTGGGGGCAGTCGGGAGCGGGACGATGTCAGACAGATCAGATTAGGCGTGGATAGGCTTGCTCAGGGCCATGATATCAAGGTCGGGCAGTGAAATGAGAACGCAGGGACGGTGGAGGTCTAAGTGCGGGCACGGGCGAGGAGTGTCAGTTCCCTTTGGGGGCCGTGGGGAGCAGGGCGGATTTGAACGAGCCCGTGACCAGCTGGCGGATGCGGGCGCTCTGTGCGCTCACAGCCACTGATATAAGAATGTTGCGGTGAGTTGGGCAGGCCTGGCAGGCCAAGGCTGGCCGCACGATCAGCCCGAACCCAGGCCTGCAGCAAATCATGCCCGAAGCAACGAGACCGGGGTCCCTGCTTGACGGCCAGCCCACTGCCGGCGGGGGGCATGGGCACAAAGCGCGGGCGGCCAGCGGTGCGAGTCGTTGCGAGCAGCGTGCATGAGCGCGAGCGAGGAGCGGCACATGCGGCCTGGCGGCCACGACGGCGAGCCTGAGGAGGGGCCAGCAGCGCGGAAAGCGGAAGCACACCGAGCCACCAACTGTGCGCTCGCCGGCTAGAGTGCTGGTGGTAGCAGTGGGAGCAGTGTTCTGGCAGCGCTCACAGTGCTCTGCAACGGGTGCCGTCCAGAGTGTGCGGAGAGCAAATGGCGCGACACTCAGCACCAGTGACTTGCCGAGTGCAGCGCGTCCAGCTCTCACGCAGCTCCACATGAGGGCACTCTTTCGCGCGGCGGCGGCTGTCAGGATGGTGGTGGCAGGACAGTGCGCATACGGCGGACAGGCTGCGGCGACAGCGGTCTCTGGTGCAAGACAACGCGGCCATGCTGTGCACAGAAGCGGCAGGCTGGCCACGATGGCGTGGCGGGTGGTGCGCCTTTGTGGCCGATTGGCATGTCTCTGGACGCGGTGCAGGGCCGGCGTGGTGGAAGAAGGATGGCGAAGCGTCCGGGGATGCTGCACAACGTTCCAGGACGCCTGTCGTTCTCTGCCCAGCCTGTCCAGCAGCGTGCGCGATCACGCCGGTGCGCTAGCCAACGACGGTGCCTGTCCGGTGAGAACGGCTAGCCCGCTTCCTGTTGCTCGGGAGCGCCCTCGTCGCGTCCCACGTCGACGACGCTGCCACCAAAGAAATGTCCGATCGCTGGTGCCAGATGCACCTCCTGCAGATGCCCTCACGCCCGCCCCTCGCCGCAGCCCTCCCACGCCCCCAACTGCTCCCTGTGGACCCAAGGGGCGCAAACGCACGCCAGGCAGCCCTCAAGAAGTGTTAAGACGGCGATCCGTATGTGGTGGCTTTGCCTGTGGTGACTGCCGACAGTAGAGCGGCTTGGAGTGCGGCAGTACGGCAGTTCGAGTCCTGCGCCAAGCAGCGATGCAGACTGCTAGCGTCATCAGAGCATCTCGAAGGTCGACTTGGGCGCGGTTTTTCCCGGTCCTCCTCGCTCGCCGCACGCTGCTTTTGGAGTGTCGTCCGACGACGCAGGAGATGCAGAGGGAAGCTCAGCCCTGCCCCGGCCCGCAAAGCATGGGTGTCTGGGCAGCAAGAGATGCCTGCGATGCTGGGATGGAGACGGGGGAGCCTCGTATAGTGACCCCGCTTGGCATGCCCTTATGCAAGTGTACCTGGAGATTCCCAAACCAGAGCGAAAAAGAAACGCGTGCTCAATCCGTCACGTCCCATTCCAAAATGTGCTGGAGAGTTTCAGACAGGATTAGACGGGTAGAGGAAGGCACTGCAGACAACAACCTGAGTGACAGCGCAGAAAGCCTCAAGTTCTAGCCCCCTACTTCCAGGAGCCATTGCGCATCCAAACAGCTGCACAACCGAGTATTGTGCGTGCCAAGCGCAGCCTTTCTTCGAAGTCCGGTACGGAGTAGGTACATATTCTTGCAATGGATCGTCGGGTGTGACGATGACGGCATCTGGTCAATATGTCGGGCAGCATTCCGGGACCACGGATCCCTGGTCAGACCAAAGGGTGCTCCAGGCGCATTACTCGCGGGCCCAGCTGTCCAGTTCCAGCGCCAAACAGCGATCGTCTGCAAGCGATGAGCCGCTGCCGGTGCGTGTTTTCGGGTCCTCGCAGAAGCGGCACGCGGGAGCCCGTCAGCGACGTCAAGTCGTCGGCTGGAGCGCAAGACACCAGCACCAAGCGAAACGGCGTCGACACATCAATTCCCGACACTATGGTCGGCCGAGGGAGGAAACATGACGCCCAGCTGAGGGAGGGAGGGAAATTGCGTCGACCTACACTCTCCCCCCCTGTACGGACTGAACAAGCACCGTGCACGACAGGGGGCCCCTGGGCACTCGGTTTCATACAATTTTACGTACAATACAATGCTCAGTCACCACTTTATATGCCCCCCCTGAGCCAAGATGACGGCTTGGCACCTATCATTCATCGAATACACGAGCGACCGAATCCAATTCAGATCGATCTTGGCCCATTCTTCCTGCAGCACCTGCCTCAATTCACCTCAATCCTTTGGTCGCCGGCGAGCAACAGCATCCTTCAGCCGCCTCCAGAGGTTTTCAATGGGGTTCAAATCCGGTGAATTGGCAGGAAACCATATCCTATTCAGGCCGTGCCACCCCCATTCCTCTGCCACTGCCTTGGCAGTGTGAACTCTTGATCCATCTTCCATTAAAAGCATGCCTCCTTCGCCAAGAATGTACTGCTCGTATCCCCTTCGATACTCTAGGATGTAAGGAAGTATCTTATGTCGATAAACCTCGTTGTTAATAGAGCCCCATTCCTTTTCAAAGAATACCAATGGTCCCTTTGCTTTTGACGAAATGGCACCCCAAACCATCCAATCTGAATAGCCTCGAAACTTAGGAATAAGGCAATCCGGATGGAACATCTCTCCTTCTCCTCTTGTTACCCAAACAGCACCCCAATCCAAGCAGAAGGATGCCTCATCGGTCCAACAAACCCGATCCCATTCACTCTGTGTCCATTCGAGATGCTCGTAGGCCCATCTAAGTCGAGCTGCCTTGTGTTCTGGTGTAAGCCATAGCTTTCTATGGGCTTTCCTTCAATAATAGCCCATCTTATGGAATGCTGCATTAAGCGCTTTATCATTCACTCAAATGCCTAGCTCATTGGCTATTACTCTCCAAGGCTTCCTCCGTTGGTCGGCGTTGAGCGTGGCATGGAGAACCAAGCGGTGGCGGGTTGGGGTGTCTAGAATTGGCCGGCGTCCTTTTGATTTTGTAGGCGTTGTTGGACCGTTAATGACAGTTGAAACCGTAGAGAGAGATACTCCCATGCGCTTGCAAATCTCTCGCAATTTTAGGCCGGCTTCATGGAACGTTTGGATGCGTAGGCGCTCATCACGAGTGAGCTGGCGCTGAGGGGTGGAAAGAGTCATCTTGTAAGGGACAGGTAAGCGACCGTTTAGAATGGCTGACACATGGAAACATGCCTGCATTGAGAATTATATACAAATTAATAAGGATATCTCGAAGCTTCGGTGGCCTGTGATGCCCCCTGTCGTGCACGGTGCTTGTTCAGTCCGTACAGGGGGGGAGAGTGTACCTTCGGCAACCGTGCATCACCCCTCACACCCGTGGGGGTGGTTCCCACGAGCGAGCGCCCCTGCTGGATGATGCGCTTCCTGGCCCTCATCCCCCAGACGACGGGGTACTCTGCAGCTGTGGACCGTCGTGGTAATCCCAAGGCCCACCGCAAAGTCCCAAGAACTCGTTTCCCTTGCGATGGTCCTCTCCGAACAAGAACGGAGTCGACAAGAGTGCGTTTGGCTGTCGTCCCTTTTAGGCCAGCCTGCTTAAACACGACGACGGGCATCCCTGCCGCATCGCAGGCCTGATCATGTGCTGGCGGCGGACACCAGGTGCTGAATCCTGCCCGGCTGAGAGAATTCTGTGATTGGGCCGTTTTGCTGCTTTCTGCGACGCTGTCGTGCACGACGCAGGAGAAGCTCTATGCGGGAGGTGAGTGGCATGCTCATCGCTGTTTTTGCCGCGCACATGCCCATACCCACGTTTGTGGCTCATGCAAGTTGGTTTGACATCCTGCCCCCTTCGAGTCCACTCCCGTTGGTGCGTGTCAGCTGCATGCACTCCCCGCCGGCCAGCATCGGCTGCCCAGTTCCCCGCACGAAGCGGAGGGGTCGCCTGCAGCGGCAGATGTCGTGCGCTCGACGGTTGCAGCTGGACAGGCTGGAGGTTTCGTGGTAGTGAGTGTGTTGGGTAGGTGGTACAGAATAAATTCGACGTCTAGGGGGCATGACTCGAAGCGGGTGGCTCGCCCCGGGACCATGGGATTCTTCTCGCGCCCTGTTTCCAGCGAACAGATCGGGGAGCCGTTTTGAGATCGCAGATTCCACAGCTCGCCTAGAAGAGTCCACCAGCGCTTGGCCCGCTGTGCCGCATCCGAGCTGTCGGTTCCTTAGCCCAAACAAAAGCAAAATCAGCACGGCGTGCAACCTTCGCTTGCAGTCTGCCGCCGGTGCCTGAGGAAAATACCTAGCATCGTTGCGAATCCACTCCCGTGACGTCGTCAGCCGGCGCCAGTCGTGTGGTAGAGAACGGCTGCTTGCATCTCGGGTTTGGCTTGTGCACCCTCCCGTTCAATCCCCTATCATCGAACCTGGTGTCCCTTGGCTCAATGCACTGATCTCCCTGCGCCACTTCCATCGCTGAGCTGTCTGTTGCGGCTCCGCAATCATGGCCTCATCCTGGGCATCGACAATATTGCGTGTGCACCAGGGAGAAAACGGGCGAACTGCTGTTCCTGGCCAGTTCGGTCCCGTAATTCGCTGTAGTGAGACCAGATGTCCCTGCTAAAGCCGTCGTTACTCGCCCTGCTATGACCAGGTAGGGCTGATAGATCGAAAGAGCTGTGAGCGCTGCACATGCCTGCGTAACCTCCCATGCATCGACTTTCGCATGCATTGCTCTTGAGCGCATGAGCTGCTTCCTGCACAGCATCCCTAGCTGATGACCAGGCCTGCATAGATCCTCGCAGTTCACAGTCTGTGAACACGACGTCCCTGCTCTTCCATGAAGCTGATGCTAATCTCCGGACCTCGCGGAGCAAACATGAACTGCGATTGGATGCGCCACTGGCAATTTCGAGCTCGTCTACCTTGCTTCTATTGGCAGATACCAGCTCCGATCTTTTGCCTCTGCTGGACAACCGGTCAATCAACAGCCTCTTCCAGGTAGCTTGGCTTCCTCCCAATCAATATTTACGTCCAGCCCAGATCTTCAAAGTGCATGGGGCCCCTCAAGCAGTCATAGATGAGAGTGCCTTTTCCATTATGCCACTTGATGCTGGATAGGGCATCACCCCGATGCAAAGTCAGGCGCCGGACGTGCAGCATGGTCTGTCATGGTGTTCTGCAGATGTCATCCCAGCCTGCAGCCGTTCCTCGACAGGGCTGGCTGAAAAGGCGTTAGGCCACCCTTCATTAAAAGTTGGACTATCGAAAACGGTTAACAGGATGCCAACGGAGCGGCAGGCGTCCTGCATGCATCCAGTGCGTCACGTCGCTCGGGTTTGGCTTTTACCGGAGACGAAGGCTGCCTTTTTGGCAGACTTTAGCCACCAGCCGCTCGAAACGAACAAAGAAACGAAAGAGAGCGCCAAATGGAGATGGCCGAAATTGCAGGGCAGAGGCCACGATAGGCAAAACCGCTGCATGTGGTGTTGTGGGTTGCATAGCGGGTTAGGGCAGGGCAATGGCGGCAGCCTCTGTAAATCTGCAATTTACACGCTGCAAGCTAGAAATGTCAGTCGTCTTTCCCTTTTTCATTGGTCCAATGGGCCATCTTTTGGTCCGCACTGTCCTCTCCACATCCCGACCGCAGACCCCTCATGTCACTCTGGAGGCGAGGGCGTGATGCGACTGCAGAGTCCTCTGTGCTTTGGCTAAGCTGCGTGGCGCTCGCACCGGCACGTCGCGGAGCGCGCGGGATGGCGGTTGGCGGCGCGTGCGGGTGCACGTTTGATGATGCCAGAAATAACGTCGAGCTGGGGATTCTGACTCAGGTGACGAATTTGAGGCTTGCGTCTTGTGGGGCGTCACTGCGTTGGTATAACGCCTCGTGTTTGATGGACTGTGATGAGCTGTGATGGCCTCGAAGTGGGCAGAAGCCGTGGGATTCCCCCAATTGGCCATTCCGGGATGCGGTCGATGAGACTGGAGTGTGAAGGGATAAGAGAAGGGATGGGAAGACGTTTCGTAAAGGCGGTGGCAGAAGGCAACTTTGGCCGAGACACGCCAAGTCTTACGAAGGATGCGAATTCCAATGGCCACCCCAAGCAGTAAGATATATATCTTGGCCAGAAAGGCTAAGAACCGGTCCAGCCTATGTCGTAGACTTGTATATGCGGTGTAATCGTCCAATAATGCAGTAAGTAGTGCACCAAAACTTCTATCTACACGACCTTGAACGGCATGGAACGGGGTATGTATTAGATACTAAAGGACGGAGAGTAGGCTGTTAATGGTAATCGTCAGCTATCTATGTTGAAATATATCGATTCATCAGTCATCCTTGATACCCTTTCTATGGAGAGTCATTGGCTATCCATGCATGTCATGCTGCTGGTAATTCATGCATGGCGAGAACGACAACGATGATGCTAGTGTACACCCACACCATAGCAAAAGCACATCATGGCGATAAGCACACCCCACCGATGTTCGGGTGGGATTGAATCAAAACCATGTCCAAGATCTGACCTCGTCTACATACAAAGCGAAGGGTGGTTCAGCTCCTCCATCAACAGACTCTAAACCGTTTCGATCCCGGATTTCCATCTGAACCGCTTCAGGCCTGTTACGCCCACATGGATCTTGAAGACGCAGCCAGCCATCGTCTCCGGCTTCTCGTCGCCTCCTGCTGAGGTAATGACGAGATCCTCGCCAACGAAGGCAGGGCACGTGACGTTGGGCGTTGGGCATGTTATTTCTGCGACGACTTTGCCTTCGGGGGATATCCGGAGAACCTTGCCCGAGCCGTGGAAGGCACTCCACATGTAGCCCTCTTCGTCGATGCAGTGACCGTCTGGTTCGGCGTCCAGATTCTCAGCCCATCTAAAGAAAACGCGGCGATTCGAGATGGCGCCGGTCTCTGCATCGAAGTCGAAAACGTAGATGTTCCTTGTGGGCGAGTCGGTGAAGTACATATGTTTGTCGTCAGCGCTCCAAGTCGTGCCATTTGGGATGGTGACGCCTTCGAGGACGCGGTGGAGGGATCTGTCTGGGTCAAGTCGGAACAAAACACCTTGAATTCGTTAGTATGGTCTCTGTCCCATTCTACAAGTGAGGCTCTGGGTAAAACAAGCAAGAAAGAGACGGTAGGATTTACCTTCATCAACAGGGTCTTTGATCAGAGGGTCATCCATGAAGCCCACCCAGAATCTCCCTCGACTATCAATCGCTCCATCATTCGCCCGCATACGCTTGTCCTTGCCATCGCTCAACTCCTCCTCACTCCACACCTTCTTGATGTACTTGTACGACGCCGTCTCGCGATCGAAAATGCCATAGCCATGCTTCCCACCAAATATGAATCCTTTATCATGGCCCTCGATATCCCCCGTCACCCCAATCGAGATATCCAGAGACGCCGCAATCTTATGCGACGCAGGGCCCTTGGCGAGGTCGACAGTATGTAGTTCTTGTTTAATGATGTCGACAAAGCGCAGCGTATGCGTTTGCTCTTCCCAGAAAGGCGCCTCGCCCAACCCGCAAGAGAGCTTGAGCCATGGCTAAACACAAAATTAGCTCTATGCAGATCAGGGCCCCTCGGAAACTAAACTCACCTCTGTAATCGTGTGCTTCTTGATCTCGCCCATTGCGTTGATAGGTGCTCCAGAGGAGTGCGGGTGCAGCTTCGTCGTCGAAAATGCTTCTGCCCCTCTTACCTTTCTTGCGTCGTCGGTCCATAGGTAGCTTCCGCACGACGCCCCACAGCTTCGATATCGCGTGCCCCATTTTGGGGACCAGATGCCGGTTATCGGCGTATGAGATCATTGCCCGCGGAGCCTCAGGAACAGCCCCAAGCAGTACGTATTGGGTAGAAAACGGGGTGGAAGAACCTCCGCAGCCAGGCATTTTGTACATATTGTCGTTCCCATTGGTCAAAATGACGACCCAGAGGAAATTGTGTGCTTTTAACTACATCCAAAAAATTACAGTGGGAGAGGGACGGTGCTGGGGAGTCGGGGACGCGGTCCGCGAAACCTGAGGCGTGAGAGGCGGGCCGACGGAGGGCTGGTTTGGGCGTTCCGATACCCTTCTACTCTTTTTTGACACAACACACTTTCTACGAATTATCGAAATTGACCTATTCAGACACCATGTTACAGATCATCTCATCGAGGCATCCCCTCCCGGAAAGCAGCTGTACCATCGTACCACTGTGGCCCATTGCGGCCGTGATACCCGAACCACAAGCACATGCTCCCGCATTTCGCGCACTTCGCGCCCCCAGGTTGCAAGGCCGTGGCACTGGAAAGTATTGGGATGCATGCTTGTCATGGACCCTGGCCGAGTGAACCATGGTTGCATGTATGTTACTTGCATGCATGTGCGACATGAACCTCGGTGACACAAAACATAGATCCAGGAACCGCGCTTCGGGGTTGTGGAAGCGTGGCAGCAAGGTATATGCACGTGTACATTCTTCCTGTTAGAAGAAGCGGGAGGCCTTGGGCGGGAAAAAACGATTCCGAGATTGGCGAGGTCGCACGTGAAAGGTGTAGACATTCCTGGCTGATGACAGCGCTCCAAGGTGAAGGCATTACGTTGGCGGTATCTTCTTCACAGTCCCTTCAGCTTTCCTTTCTGTCTCATGATTCTCTTATAACTTTTCCCATTTGTGTTTGCTACTAACTTGCAGCCTATTTGAATTTCTGATACTATGCCGGAGCAGCTAAGACAGCGGCAATCAACTATAGTCATACCTTTCTTCAAGTGCCGTACTATCACGGTACATATTTACTTCCTCTCCCCGTCGCCACTCTCAACACCACCAACGGAATGACCAGTGTTATAAAGAAACTGACGTTAAAAACGACAAGCCAAGCGACAAACCTCGCAGTCTCAAACAACCACCTTGGCACCGAGTCCTTGACTTTATAGTTCAACTTCGCATCATACTCTTCTGACGTATTCCACCTATCCGTCCAAGCCTTACCTTTAGAGCTCTTCGGTCTGTCCAGCAGTGGCGACGCTTCCGACGCATATTCTGGATCCAACCGATCATGCGCTTTGGCATATGGCACCTGAGGCTCCGTCAACCTTTCAAGACCAGACCAGCGCTCTATGATATTAAGGCTGGTCAGAGGCGGTTTACCGCCCCAGTACGCTATCAAGTTTGGCCAACCAGACATGAGCAGAATGGGCCATGTGAGTGGCTGTCTGCCGCCTGTGGACCATTTGATGACGGGGCCCATGCCGGGATCTTAGAAGTCTTGTTAGTACCTATGCAAAACTAACAGGGCTGTGGCAGCTCATACCATACGTCCAGTACCCCATGTACGTGCAAAATCCCTCCACTACAATGTCGAAGCTGTAGTTCAGCGGCAGCGACAACACGAGGACCGCTTGAAGCAGCGTCATTCGCTTGAAGTAGCGCTGCAAGATCGGCGCAAGCTGCATGAGCATAATAGAGTGCGCAGTCCAGTAAACGGCGTACGCAAAGGGGACGAAGATGGGGTCGTTGGGAGATTTTATGGGTAGCCACTCCAGGAGATGATGCCTCATGAAGCGGGGGCTGTAGATGAGGTGCTGGCCCTACAATGTATTAGCACAAAATGAAAGAGAGGGGAAAGCAATGCGAGCACACCCAGTCTCCAATCGTTTCCTGCCAGTAGCAGATCAGGGAATTGAAGAGGAACAAGAAGCTGTAGGTTAGGCGGCGATTGCGAATGCTGTTGGCGATCGCAACGGCCATGATAAGACTGCCTCCGATGATTATGACAAGCTCGAAAAGGCGATACGCAGGAGGGTTTTCGAGACAGGGAGGCGTGGGTACGCCAGCCCAACGGTCTTTCGTAGCTGAATGAGTGGTCAGTATAGTCAAGAGCAGCAGAGCGGTAAACTTGCTGTGAGAACCCATCTAGGCGATACTAAATTGGGTTCAAGAGTAAGATGTTGCCAATCCAGTTTCTCGAGCCAAGGTAGTGTGATGCGGAGAAGGAGAGACTGATATAAGGGACACCCCAAATTCTTCTCTAATTTCCCCGCAAACTAGTTCAGGTCGAAGCCGTGTTGTATGCACCCAATGTGACCCCGATTTTCTGACTATCTGCATAGCACACCTGGAGATCATCTGCACGTGACGACAAGTCATCCTTACACAGTCATCTTCTCGGTCCCCGCTTCATGCACCCCACCCATCCTCCAACCACTTGAGATTCTTCGACGGGTTTTTCGTTTCTCACTAGTTGCCGGCAGGTGACCACTGAATTGGTTGGCTTCCGTAATGTCGGTATGATGCCCCT
The DNA here is from genome assembly GCA_010093605.1 of Lophium mytilinum. Classification (NCBI taxonomy): domain Eukaryota; kingdom Fungi; phylum Ascomycota; class Dothideomycetes; order Mytilinidiales; family Mytilinidiaceae; genus Lophium; species Lophium mytilinum. The sequence goes on along the minus strand of MU004182.1, from coordinate 144,116 downwards.
CAGGATATTCGCAAACATGACAATTGATGAAGCCTTTCATCCAACTACGCGTTCCACTCACGCAGTGCTCATATCAGCCTCCAACTTTGTAGCCCTTATTTACTTATGCACGTCTCGTAAGGAAGCTCGCAAGTTTCATAGGAAGTTTCTCCTGGGCTATAAATAATCTATCGGCGTGCAGTGCTAGCCCGACACGTCCCCAGCTCTTACACCACCACGACTCTTAGTAGGCATGGCGGCCTTTACCGTAACGGTATTGGTCGTGCGGGGCGCTTATTTGATGTTGCGTATGTCCATGAGGAATTTTGGCAATTCATGAAAGCTAAGTGGAGAAAGATTAGAGTTCAACTTGATTATAATCATTTGAGTGAGGTTTCAAGTACGTGAAATATGTGACTATGCTGTATCAGAGCCATTCAAAACTAGTAACTGCTTCCCTAAGTAAATTCGCAAAAGTCAGCCTTGGACTTTTTGCTAACTAACTTGCAAAGGCACAAAACGTTGATATTTTAATAAGCTTTCGTTCATCTGAAAGCTACAAATCGCATCTCACAGCTGATTCGGGGACTGCTCTTTGAGTTTAGATTACAGAAGGCATTATGACACTCCACTGGACCTCTCTGTTAGCTGATTCTGACACATACACCACGTAGATGGCCTACCTGCACGTATTCTAGCTGATTTTGCATAACGTAATACTAGGAGGTCATCGGGCCACTGATTGTCGACAAAATGCTAGCGATGCCGTTGGTTTGGTAGGAGTATTCGGCTTTCTGCAACCCTATCCATGTGCAGAGCGTGACTGATCAATGTGCCGTGCTCTGGGTCGATGGTGGTGTAGTCACAGTAGGCGAGCCGAGCAGGCTGTTTGTAGGCTGTGATTCCTACCGCTTTCGAAGGACACTGCGGGTCGCGTTTCCTGGTCTATGGGTTGTTGAAGTCCGACAAAGCATTGACTATCCTGTTGCGTACATACCACAAGGTCTACGATCCCGAGTCGTTTGTAGTCTGGGAACCGTGAGGCAAGGATGGCTTCGATTCATGCTTGACGCGCTTCCTTCACCTCCTCTCGCCTTTTGAGCGCATCTTGACGATTCAATGTTGTCTAAGCTTTGATGACACGAATTGCATGGACGTCGATGTCAAACTCGTCTATCTCCGTGGTGGGATGTTCAATAACGCTCTGCGCGGCTGTGATGAAGTTGGGTCTTTTGCCTCCAACCTGGTCTTCGATCTCAAAGTCGGCGGCGTAAGTCTGCCATCTTTTCTAGAGCTGATCCTCAACGAGGTGCTCAATGGTAGTATCGACGCTATCTGGACGGGCACTTGCATGGAACTTTGGGAAGTCGTTGACTTGAGAACGTCGTTGCAACCTTTCAGAGAATGTGACCTTATCCTGAGCTACTCTGCTCTAGTAAGGCTCAATTTAACTGACGTCGGGCCTCTAAAAGGTTGTCGGCGCTTTCGTTTTGTATGCGGAACAACTTTGAAGAGGTATGCTACAATGGCCAGTATCATACGTTTCGTTGATTTTGTAGTAATCTATGGAGTTGACTGGAGTTCCCAGAGCAGCTTCACAGCCATCTCATTTCATTGAATATATACACAAATGCTTCATAATGAGGTACAAACGCTTCAACATTTAGAAGGGGTTGGCTGTGCTGAACGCCACCGTTCTGATATTTGCATATGAAAGACTGATGGAAAAACTAATGGTTGGGGACAAGTTCCTCAAGGTTAGGAGACTAGGTACTATGCTTGGAATTAGGGTTAGGGGCACATGGAACGCGGAATTGCATATCCTACTAGCAGATACCTATGACGAGAGTTAAGCTACGTCTTTGCCCGATGTCATCATCCACGAGAACCTCAACTCGGGCTTATGGGATTCGACATGTGCTTCAACTCTTACCTCCTGGAGAAACGCTTTTAGACGCTCTTTTTTGCCGGTGTTAATACGGATCAATGCGTTATGGGTGCTCTTCAGGATGCTCGCTCAAGAGGCTTTGATACCATCTTGCTGAAGGACGGTTGCGCCACGAACAGCCCAGAATTTGCTTAGGAAAGCGCCGAGTACAACTGTAGCAGACCTTGCGGTTTCCTGTCGAGTTGTAAGACGCTGGCGGAATCAGTGGAAGGAGGGAACAAATAAATAGTTTGTACTTGATATATCTTTGTAGTGTGGTAGAATGAACAGCTTCGTCTGAGCTCTTCTTTTTGGAAACATGCGGACGATAGACATGAAAGATGTATCGTAGATGATGAATAGATTGTCAGCGGTAGATTATAAGAGAATGAAGAAAAAAAGAGGGAACCTGAAGTACCTAGCGCGATCACGGCTGAGTCGCGTCGCCTCAAAAATCAACCTTGACTTTGGTCCGAGATGAAACACCAATCCCTCAGACTACCTGCCAGGGCTCCTCGGTCATCTTTGCAGTCGAAACTAATATCGCGACTTGGTGCTTCCCCTACACACAGACACTAGATCGCCGCACTTCTCGAGTGCTTTCTGCCTGCCAGCCCAGCCGTGTTCGTTCAGCCTCAAGAGCGCGAGCGCGAGGCTGTCCGCCACGGCGCCCACCACCATAGGTACAGAGTCTTTATACCAGAGCATTCGCACAGAGACAAGAGATCATGTGAGGCTTGAAGGTCGGTCACTCCGTGGTCGTTTCCTGTGGCTAGCTGTCATGTTGGAATTTACCCCTGGCTAAGGGATTAGCGGCCCGAATCTAGCAGAAGCGATAGACTATTTTATGTGGCTGGGCCGCTATCCAACGTGGAGATGTGTGGCGCGTATGTAGACAGCAAACTAGACCTCATTCTCCTTCTCCAGCGTGTTCTGGACACTTTTCAATGTCTTGGCTCGATGGCAAGGAGATGGTTGAAGCATTGTATACAATGTTTGTCTTAAAGCCTCAACTTCTATCTATATTGCCTGATTTGCTTTCACGTCGTCGTCAACTATCACTTGCAGAGGCCTTTCTCTGCGTCCATTCGTTTTGGGCCGTTACGCCCTTGGTCACTCATTGAAATGGCCACTTCAAACAGAAGATGCCCGGTACAGAATGCCATAGTAGCTGCTCTCGGTGCGGCGGCGACGCCTTACTGCTCCTCATTTCTGAGTATAACGACGCAGACCTACACCGATGTTGTTGAGGCTTACGTGTACGTATTGAATTTAAACCCTCGTTCATATGTTCTCGAGAGACTAATTATGTTTTCAGCACGAGTACTTGGACAGACACGTCTTCTCTCGCTGCTTCGACCGTCACTACCGATCCTTTTACCTCTACCGCTGTGGAGACGACTGTAGAGACAACTTGCACGTATCCGCCGCGTGCCCTGATGCCCCGCGGTGCTGCAAAGACGATCGTTGTTACTGCTACAACCACCATTTGTCCATGCACGGAAGCCTCTTCGAAAGCTCCTTGCACCGAGTCTGTTCATTACGCATCCTCCGGATATAGCGACTCTTCGTTTGCTTATGCGACAGCCGAGACCTCATCTTCGAAGTCATCAAGTCCAAAGACATCTTACTCTGAGTCCGTACAACAAGGCGCATCTGGCTACTCGTTCTCTTATATTCCTTCCCATGCCACGGCAATAGCTTCTATCCCAAGCTCTAATACGGCGCCATACTACTCTGTCGCTTATAATAGCTCTGTTCATCCATCTGGCTCATATAGCTATGGTTCTTCACTATACAGCTACGGTACTTCAGTGTACAGCTCCGGAGTATCTTCGTACACTCCCGAGCCGTCAATTTACAGCTCCGAAAGTTCTACTACGTCCGAGATCTCTACTCTATCGCCAACTCCGACTCCCACTGGCAGCGAGCTCTTGACCACGATCGATGCCGCAGGCTTGACTAGCGCTTGTAGTTGCCTTCATCTGGATGAGCCCACTGAGACTGTTCTGTCCACTACCACTCTGACATCGACGGAGACGACTGTAGAATATGTGAGCGTTTCATCACTTCTTTAGTGCGAATCGGGAAAACTAATCAAAATCCAGGCCGTTCCCACCATCACCGCAACGCCAACAGTCGTCGAAACATTCACAGTCACTTCAACCAGTACCACCGAGTGCTGCACTCTTCAATCGTATTACACCGACAGTCCCAACCCGCCAACGGATGCCATATGCGGTATCCAGTACGTCAATATTGCGCACGCCGACTCTTTCGGAGGTTCCTTCACCGTCAGCGGGTTTGAAGAATGCAGGAACATAATCATGGATGACGGGTTCGCGAGCTTCTACTTTGGCATGCAAGGGGCGGGACAAAGCTTTTGGTGTGGTTTCTTCACCGAGAGCTTATCCGACGTTGGCCCTTACGACGAAGGCGGTTGGAAGATTTTCTTTGATGCGAGCTGCTTCATTAGTGTGGATCCATGCATCGAGAGCCCAGCTTCAACATCATCTCTCACGCCAACGCCATCAGCGGCTGCTTCTTCATCGACATCTGACTTATCATCGACACCTCCAACGCCAACGCCCTCTGCGGCTGCTTCTTCATCGATATCTGAATTAACCTCGGTATCTTCAACCATTCCAGCTGCGTCCGTCTGCACTGCTACGCCGTATAACACCGCCAATCCCACCCCGCCAGACGGAGCCTACTGCGAGCGGGTCTTCGCAGTGCCTGAAAGTACCGAATACGTGGTCGAGACTTTGAGCACGTCTAGCATTGACAGCTGCCGGGATACGGCCCTTGCAAATGTGGAATTCTTGATATACGGTTGATATTCGGATGTCGTGCACGTAATATATAGATCTACTATAGGAACGCTTTCCTATATAAATCTAGTGTAATTAAGGCCTGTATAGGCCTCTCTAACGTATATATAGCCTAGCTAGATTTCTATATAGAATTAATATCTATTATTCTCTAAATTCTTATATTATATAATTAGAAATATTATATCTAGTAGCTTAGTTATAGTTCTAGCCGCCTCTAAGGCTTTCTTAGAGGGCTATTAGGTCCTTAAACTTAATAGCGTAGAGCTAGCTAAGGCTATATTCTTATAATTAACCCTTAGTAATAATAGAAGATATTAGCTTCTATAATTAGTAGAATTTTTAGATTATTATAATAATACTAAGCTATATTAATAGTTTCTAAAAATTAACCTAATTAGTAATTAATAATAACTATTAATAATAGCCCCTAATTAGTATTAGGCCAGCGTTATAGTATAACTACCTATTATAAATATTCTTATAAAAATTAAATAGTATAGGTCTAAAGAGCCCTTAGCTAGAATATTACTATAGGATTTTTCTATCCCTTTTAATACTTCTATATAACTAACTACGCGTTCTATTAGCTGCTAAAGTAAGATTAATAGTAGAATAGTAAGAAGAATAATATTATAGCTTAATAGAGCCTAATAATTATATAGTAATTAGAAATCCTTATAAGTTAATTATAAGAAGAAGGCGGAGGAGTTCTTCTAAGAATCCTCTCTCTCTAACAGGATATTAAAAAGCATTTAAGAAAGAAACTTAATATTACTATCTTAGTACCCTTTTCTTACTCTTTACTTTAATTATATTATAGTTATTAACTCTTTTCTACTCTTTCTTATTCTTAGATATTCTATAACTCTTAGCTTCCTTTTATATCTAGTAATAGATATTATTATTCTAATAGATTATCTTTTAACCTTTAAGAACTCTTTTAAAGGCTCTCTTAGTTTAGTACTATATCTTATAATCTATCTAATCTAATATTAGCCTTATAGGCTAAGTAGGCCGCTATTCTAGAATCTATTAAGCTACTAGTTTAAGGTTCTTTAATTATTTATAGCAGTACTCTAGCCTATAATCTAGGGCTTACCTATTAAGGGCTATTATTTACGCCTTCTTTAAATAGCTATTAATACTTCTAAGCCCCTATAATAGAGTATATAATAAATTACTAGAAACTAGAACTCTTTAGTTTTATATTAGCTTCTTCTATATAATAGTAGTAGGCTGCTATACTAGAATAGCTATAAGCTATAGTTTCTAATTACTATACCCGTGTTAAGAATATATTAGATAACTTCTAGTAGTAGCCTACTTCTTAGAGTGCTACTAACTTTTAGGGTCTATTATCTAACGCTTTCTTAAATTATCTAATACTAGACTATAATAAGCCTATATTAGAATAAACTATATAAGAGCTTTAATAAGCCTTTAAGAGAATATTAGCTATAAGAGAACCTTATTTAATAGCGCTACCTAAAGTTCTTATAAGGACTCCCGCTATATAGTTAGGTAAAGTTAATAATAATATATACCCTATCTAGATAGTTTAAATGCGCAACTTTATTACTATATAAGTAAACGCCTATTAATAGGTTTACTAGTAGATGCTAGAAACTTAAAAGATTTAGCTAGCCGGCAGCTATACAGCTAGAACTATAGCCGTTTAATAGAACTAAGATATTTAATAGTACTACTAAGGCAATACTAAGTTTACTATATTAGATTAGTTCTTTACTACCTTTAGCCACTGCTATAAGAGCGCGGATACGCTAGAGTAACACTAACGCCGCTTTAATAAAATAGTATAGATAACTAGTACTTATTAGTTCTTTAATAAGCTTATTAGGGCTACTTATATATACCCTCTTAATATAGCTCTATCTAATCTTAAAGTATATTAATATGCCTGCGTAGGTTTAAAACCTAGCCTTAAGTTTTATATTAATGCCTAAGCATAGGCCCCTTCTAATTTTAATAAATAGATAGCGTGGGTTGCTACTACTAATAAGCATTAGATCTTCTAGTATAAGAGAATAAGAGACTATTAGGGCCGCCTTAATACTATCTCTAGGGCTAATAAAGAATTAGATAATAATTACTTCTAAGAAACTAATATTAATTCTAATAAATATAAATATCTAGATACTAAAGATAATACTAAACTTAACGCCTTTAAAGGTAGAAATACTACTAGATCTTAAGAACGCGGTTAAGGCTATAGTGGATGTAGTAAAGATACTACTTAATAGAATACTAATATGCGTAAGTACTATAATTATAGTAAGAAGGGCTATATTAAACGCAACTATACTTAGCTAGCTAAGAAGCTATTAGAAAACTAGAAGGGTTAGTAGCCTTAAAGCAACTAACTAATCTAAAAGATAAGACTTCTACTTTTTATAAACTTATAATAGAAAAGAATTAGCCGCCCTTTAATAATTCTTTTAACTAAATTATTATTAAATTAATAGAAGAAAGGATCTACTATTTTAACTCTCTAGGTAAATATCTTTTAGAATATAAAGAAACTTTAGAACTATTTAACTATTAGAAAAGGACTACCTTCTTAATTAACTATAGCGCTAATTCCGTCTATATATTATTAAAGCATGCTTAATATTAGCTAAGGAATATTAAAATAATAGCCCCTAAGGTAGTTAAACTCCCCTTAGGTATAACTATAATTAGTATAAAAGCCTTAGAGATTCTATTTAAGATCTATATGCTATTAGGTACTTTAACTATATATATTCTAGACCTTAAAGAGTATTAATATATTCTTAGTATAACCTAGCTATAGTAATACTAAGCTATTATTAACTTCTTTACTAATTCTATTACCTTGCAAACGCAGGTTAGCTGCAACCTAAAGATTAAACTAGTAGCTTATTAGCTTAATATATTAAGCCCTATTATAGACCTTAGTCTCCCTAAACTAGAATACTAGAGTTTTATTAATATAATATTCTATTAAGAGTATAAGAGGCTCTTAGTAGATAAGCTTAATTCCGCTTACCTTTATATTGTAAAAGCTTCTAATAAACTAACGCCGGATTAAATACTATAACCCGGTACTAATCCGCTATTAAAAGATAAGAATTTATTGCCTCTAATTAATTATATTACTACTTCTATATAAGAGAAGTTTTAAGAGCTTCTTAAAGAGTATAGACCTTATTTCTATAATATTCTCTCTAATATTCTACCGCCTAAGCGTAGATATAACTATCTAATTAATACTAGAGATATAAAGCCGGTAAATAATGCTATATACTACCTCTTATATTATTAAATAGAGGAATAGACCTAATAGATCTATAAGCTACTAGAATAGAGCCTTATTTAAGAGTCTATTAGTGCCTAGAGATCTCTAGTTCTTTTTATTCTAAAGCTAAATAGTAAGTAGTAAATATGCATTAACTATAGAGCACTTAATCTAGTAACCTAGAAGAATACCTACCCCCTACTATACATTAATAACTACCTATAGTTATTTAGGAAGGCTAGGTTCTTTACTAAGATTAATTTAACCTCTAGATATTACTAGCTGCGCGTTTATTAATTAGATATCTATAAGACTACTTTTAATATAATTAAAGAGAAATTTAAATTTCTAGTTATACCTTTTAGCCTCTATAACGCTTCTACTACCTTTTAAGCTATTATAAATAACACCTTATAACTATACCTATATTAATTTATACTTATCTACATAGATAATATTATAGTATTTTTAGAAATATTAAAAGAGTATTTTAACTACCTCTAATTATTATTTAAAGCTCTTAGAAAGGAATAACTATTTACTAAAACTAATAAGTACTTAATTACTTAAGAAACTATTAAGTTCTATAGCTATATAGTTTCTTATAGAACTATAAAACTAATAACTAATAAACTAGACACTATTTAGTATTAGCCTATTCCTACTAATATCTATAAGATCTAATAGTTTATTAGACTAGTAATATACTATTAAAAGTTTATTAAGAACTTTACCTATATATTAGCACCTCTCTATAAGCTTCTAAAGGAAAGCGACGCCGTAATATAAAAGAAAAAGTACTAAGCTATTATATAAAATATTAGCTATTAAATTACTTTTAACTCTCTTAAGTAAAAGCTTATTAAACGCCCCGTACTCGCCCTTATTAACTAGTTAAAGCCCTTTTAGATTAAAATAGACGCTTCTAATTTTACTATTAGAATAGTCCTTCTCTAATAAGAAGAAGATAGTAAGTAGTACTCTATTATGTTTAATAGTTAAAAGCTTAATAAAGCTAAATTAAACTATCTAGTTTATAAAAAAGAACTTCTAGCAATTAAAGAAGCGCTTAGAATTTAGCAACACTATATTTAAGAGAAAGAATTAATAATTATAACTAATTACTACTTATTATAATACCTATAAACTACTAAGAAAGCCTTACTAAGGCTTACTTAATAGATTAAGAATTTCTAGTAGTATAACCCTATAATTTAGTATCGCTTAGAAGCCCTTATAATAGTGCTAGATATAATTAGTAGGCGCCCTAATTTTGCCTAAGAACGCCTTATAGCCCTCTCTAAGAATAAAGATTCTAATATAAAGTATATTAAAGATTTAAAGAAGTTTCTTATAATAGGCCTTAAGCCTACTCTCTCTAAATAGCTATTAAAGGCTAAATTAAAATAACACCGGCTTTACTACTAAAGAATCTATCTATCTCTATATTAGAACTTTATAATTTTAAAAGAAGAACTACGCTATTACTTCTATAAACCTAATAGTAATCTAGATCTATATACTCTTAAGAATACTATACTATATATTATATCTTTCTATTATTAATAGGTCCTTAATAGAATCTACCGGCTAGGCTACTTTATATACTACGGCATGTAGAAGGCCCTATAAGTATATAGCTAGTAGCTAATAATAAGTTATAATACTAATAAATACGCTTATAAGTATACCTTATACTAGCTAGTATAGAAGGAAAAGATTATTTATAAACTAATATTTTATTAGGTTAAAGATTAAGATCTATTTAATAAATAGGGTATTAATTTAATTAGTAGATTACTATAATTAATTTATAGAAATTACTAGATTATTACTACTATTAATTACGCTATAGGTTGGCCTAAAGCTATAGTACTTTCTAATACTTAAGCTAAGACTATAGTAATATTTATCTATAAAAGAATCTACTACTAGTATAGACCCCTAGTAGTATTTACTTCTAATAATAGTTTAAACTTTCTTTCTAAAGTTATTATAGTACTATAAAAGCTTATTAAGACCCGCTATAATATTATAACGCCGTATTACCCTTAGGTAAATAGTAAGGTAGAGAGGCTTAATAGAGTCTTAGAAAATATTCTTATAAAGCTAATAATTAATTAAGATATAGCTATATAGAATACCTAGTTACTAGCTATAGTATATATAATATATACTTAGAATACCTTCTATAGCTATACTCCCTACTACCTTATATATAGTAGACGTCCTTAAGTGCCTAATAATACTTTAGTACCGGCTCTTAATAAGACTGCGGATAAAGAAGCTAAATTAGAGTATTATTTAGCCTATATTAGAAAAGTTTAATACACACGCGCACTAGTAGAAGATTAGCTACTAAAGAAAGTAATTATAGTAGGCCTATAGAATTTATAACCTCTATCTAAGAAGCATCTAGTTACTTAATAGAAGATTAGTTTCTAGGTACTTCTTTAAAATAAGGTTAAGAGGAAATTTAGAGTAAAATAGTTTAGTCTATTTAAGATTATTACTACTTATTCTCTTAGTACCTATACACTTTAAACGCCTACTAATTAAGTATTAAAGAACCTTATTTATAGTAATAGATTAGTAAATGCACGCATTAATACTTATATAAAGTTTTAGAACTAAGAAGACCCTAAATATAGCTTAGAATATTCTAATAATATATTAGAAGATAACTAAGTACTTTAAAACTAAGAGGATTTTAATAATACTAATAAAGAGCGTGCTATATATTAAAAAGAAGTTAAACCTAGTAATAACGCTATTATAGATGTATTAGATATAGATAATACTAATAGAAAGCTATAGTCTAAATTTACTATAATTTCTAAAGTAGAATAGAATTAGAAGATTACTAAGTATTAATTAAAATAGTAGTATAAGGGCGCGGAGCTCTTCTAGAAAGAGAAGAAGAACGCTTAGAAACTACCTAAACTAAAGCTATATTAAATACTAAGAGATTTTAAAAAGAGAGTTCTTAAGAGAGACTAATAGGCTACTAAGAAAAAGAGTTCTAAGAAGAGTTAATTAACTATTATACTAGTATAGGTTACTAGCTTTATAGTTATATAATATAAAGATGCAGGCAAGACTACTATAAATACCTATTAGAAAGTTTATATATATAAGCTAGAGATAAGTTAAGATAAGCTTAATATTCTATAGAGAACTAGTAATTATGCAGCACCTGCAGGATAACCTAATAATATATTAGTGCTAGCTATAGATACTAATAATAGAGAACTATTAGAAATAGCTTAAGATAGTAATAGAATACCTAAGAGTATAAATACTACTACTTAATTACCTAATACTACGCACTAAGATAATAATAAGTATAATAGGGATACTATTATTATGCGGCTAAGGGGTAATACTATTATTTAAACTAATAATACTGTAGAGCTATAGAATAAAGAAATTAACTTAAGAGCTAAGAATACTAAAATGCGTATAAATAATAAGTCCTTAGATAAGAATGCTAGCTCTAATATATAATTAGAGAGCTCCTCTAGTAGTAATACTAGTATAATAAATATTAAAGATAATAAGAATACTAGTAGTAATTATAAGTTAGATTTAGATAGTAATTTTAATATACCTATAATATAACCTACCTAAGCTCTTAATATAGAGTTGCGCGGAAGAAAGCGCAAGAGAGCTTAAATAGCACTTCTATTCTAAGCTAATAGAGTATTAGAAGAACTCTATATATTTATTACCTAGATTTTCTTTATTAATTTAGATTTAAGTATTTAATTCTTTATTATTACTTATTTAGCTATATTTTATCTTTAGAGAATTAAAAAGATAATAAATTTAAGAACCTATATTAGAGATTAACTAAGCTAAGCTTATACTTCTATTATACTTAACCCTTCTTATATCTAGAAGGGGAGGGAAAATTAATACTTTTCTATTAATACTAGCTAAGCTAATATACTCTTAGTCCTTCTAGGTAGCTATTCTACTACTAGAACTTCTTCTACTAGAACTTCTATAGCTACTACTACTACTAGAATAGCTATTATTATTCTTCTAAGGCTATTTTAGAGGCGCGCTCTAAGTTAATATATTTTAGCTATACTTGCTAGCCCTATTCTTCTAGAGAATAGTATTTAGAGAGCTAATCTAATACTAAGTAGAGTTTAGAGGGGTCTCTCTAGTAGAGTTATTATTATTACTAATAGATAACTAGAATAAGTAGCGGCTTAATAGTATATTAAGAGTAGGCTCTTAAAAGCGCTATAGAGAACCTAAAGGAGAATAATAAGAGGTTAAAGAAGTTAGAGAAGTTAAAGGCTAAGTAGAAAAGGTTAGAGAGTATTACTTTAGACCTTAAGTGCTAGAACCTAAAGTAGCTGTATTTTCTAAATCTAATGTAGCTGCGGATAATTACTAGAAGCTAGATTTTAAACTAGAAGCCTAAGTAGAAGTACTACTAGAGCCCTATAGGTAATATTAAGCTATTAGAGATTTAGAAGTATAAGAAATATCTAGATTATATAGTAGTATAGTAGTCTTTCTTTAAATTAATTCTATTAGTAGCTATATAGCTAAGGCTAAGCGCACTATATTCTTAGCTAGGTTCTTAAGAGATTCTTAGTTGTAAAGAAAAGATATAAACTTAGTAATATTATAGTAACCTTATTAAATATAAGCTCTAGTAGTCTCCTAATAAGCTATTAGAGTCTATTCTTCTATAATAGGTATTAGCTAAGTTCTAAGATACTCTAAAAGTAAAGCTAAACTTATCTTAGAATAAATAAGTCCCCTTACTACTCTACTAATAATATTCTATATAGGATTCTTAGTAGAGAGGAGAACTATTTAGATTATAAGCTTAAATATATTTACTAAACTAATAGCCTTCTAAGAATATTCTTAGGTAGTAGTTATAAGCCCTAAAGGTAGAAGAAGCTCTAGAATTCTTACTATAATCTACTTTTAAGCCTAAATACTATTTAAGAAGCTCTATAAAGTATAAAGTATAGCTATAGTTCTTATTTAAAATTAGTTTATTATCCCTAATATTACTAAAAAACTCTTAAAGTAGTATATTTCTCTAAGCTCTACTACTACCTTTAAACTTTAGGGGGTATTTAGTATAGTTTAAATAATTAGAAGCTATAGCGTAGCGTTAAAAGGCTTAAGAAAGTAGAATAGAGTTATTAAAGGCTATTAACTATATATAGTATAGATTATAGAACCTCTAGACTATTAGAAGGTTAATAATTAATATAAGTATAATAGTAACTAGATCTTATTAGCTTTATTAAGAGAAAGAGCTAAACTATTATTAGAAACTTACTATAGGCCTATAAGGCTTTATAAGCTAAAATACCTAAGTATTTATAAGAGCGCAGAACCTTATAACTATAGCTAGGGTTTAAAGAATTATTACCTTTATTATCTCTACCTCTTCTATAAAGTAAGCTAGAGGCTATAGAACCCGGCTAGGTATTAAGTAATATTATAATACTAACTTAGAGTAAGAAGAAGTAGCCTAGAAGCTAAGAGAGAGAAAGAGTCCTAATAAAGAAATTAATAAAGAAAGATAATAGTAATAAGAAGAGAAGCTATAAGAGTCTTTAATAAACCTTTAAAGCTAAAAGAAGCTTAAACCTTAAAGAAGAAAGTTAAGTATAGAAGAAAAAGTATAAGAGTATTAAGAAGGCCTTATATATACTCTAGATTCTTAAATCTATTACTTCTAGATTACTACTTACTACTCTATAATATACTAATAGCTTTTTAGACCTATATAAGATTATAAGCTTCTTACTAGATTATAAGGGACTTTATAAGATCTCTAATAAGCCTATTATTAGCTATTATAGCTCTAATTGCGCATTAAAACCTAATGCGCGCTAGTATACTAATATTTATATTACCTTATAATTCCCTCTATTATAAATACTTTATAATCTCTTTTAATTCTTTCTTACTATTAAGCTATTAAATATTCTAATGCCTTTATTATCCCTTCTACTAATATAGTAGCAGGCCTCTAAAGAATTCTAAACCCCTCTTAGGTAATATTACTATAATATTACTACCTACTAATACACCTTTTATAGTATTATATACCCCTAAAAGCTTTAAAGCTTTTTAAGAAGCTAATAGCCTAATATACTAATAATATATAGTATAAAGTAGTAAGTATAATATACTATTATAAATATAATTTAATAGTAAATTAGATCTAGAAGGGGAAAATATAGAATTCTTAATATATAGTTAATATTTAAATATTATATATATAATATATAGATCTACTATAGAAATACTTTCCTATATAGATCTAGTATAATTAAGGCCTGCACGGGCCTCTCTAATGTATATATAGCCTAGCTAGATTCCTACATAGAATTAACATCTATTGTCCTCTAAATTCTTATATTACGTGATTGGAAATATTACATAAACGGCTACAAGAGCTTTTACCTGAACGGTGGAGCCTGTACGTACTACTCTGTTACCGGAAGCCAGGTGGGTGTTGAGGTTGGGGATGATGTGCTTTTCTACGATACGAGCTGCTTTGAGACTGTGGACCTGTGTGAGACGACGACGTCCAACTCTGCCACTTATTCTGCTGGTTAGGGGGGGCTTCGAAGTCGAGGGAGGAGAGTCAGTAGCTCCGACAATTCAATGAATTTGATAAGCTTGGGAGCTCGCTAAGTGCAAGTTATCCATTTTGTGAGACGTGCGGCTTGTGGCATTTGTCTTGTGACAACGGTGTGGCTCACGTGCCTCTCCCTCAACTACCGAATATAAAATCCTCATTCAGTGTCCAAAGGCGCTCTATTCTTCATGGGAGATTGCCCGGAGGGGAATTGGAACAACCGCTCGAAATGGTTCAAATGACTGCGGCCTTGGCTCTGGATCAATCAGCGCCACGGAAGCCCTCATGGGTGGAGTAGCGGATCCAAAAACACAGACGCCTACAACTCATGGAGGAGGATGAGTTCGTTTCCGTAATGGCGCTGTTCGTCTGCGGGATTTCCTGCGTATTTGTATCGCCATGAGCGTGCTACCCATTGGAATTGGGTTCCAGTGACTATGATTACTTGGAGTTCTGGATGAAGGTCATCAGCGTCTTGTGCTGAGGAGTACCTGGTGGTCACTCCATGTGGGCGGAAGAGGAACAGTTTTTGTACTGCTCCAACTCTTTCTTCTGACTCCATGAGGTTCAAAGAGAGATCTTTTGAATCCACTTCATTACTCCAACTCTTGATCCTGCACAGCTGTGAATCGGGCGTTCAAATGTTTTATATTCCCGCCAAGTGCTAAAGGATGTTCATGTCAGATGGCTTGCACGTGATAGGCACATGATGTGAGACCGAAACATTTCATTCGTAGATATCAGAGTCGCATTCTAAATTAAATGGAATGCTACTGCTGTGCTAACACCCAGGTTTACCGAATTGCCTAAAGACCTTATAGCATCCCTCAAACTCCAGACGAATTAGTCTATACATGATTATACACGAGCAGATACAGCTTCAAGGGGTATACCATTCACATCTCCCCTCTATTCACCACACTTCTGCTGGGCCGCCCACAGCTCAAAGCGATCCCTCCTCCACCCACTCTTCCAGCTCCGCCAAATGGTCGGTTTTTTCTTGCTTACAATCTCATCCGGCTCCCGCATCGAGCCTACTCTGAAGCTGCTGCTGAGATGGCACTTTGTCTCGCCGTTCCCGTTGAAGTTAGGGGCCGTGGAGTTGGAGAAAGAGTACTGCATGCAGTTCTCATGCATCGCGCATGCTTTCTCGCATGCCTCGAACGACTCATCGGGATCTGAGGCTGGCTCTTCCTTGCCGGCTTCCTCGGCCTCTGAGCGCTTGGCCTTAGGCTTCTCATCCTTTTTCTTGAAGACGATATTCCACTTGACATTCGAGAAGTCCGAGCTCAAGTTGTCCCAGTCCTCACGCGGCGCGCCTAGATCTTCTGACTTGACGAACTTCTTCCACAACTCCTCAAAGGTCATTGGGGAGTGCTTCCCTTCTCTTTCTCGTTCGAACTGCCACATGGCGCAGCTCTCCTCTGGCCGGACGTGGTGTAGCGCAACCACGGGCCCGCACCACAGCTCGGCGCTGTAGGGGATCGTGGAGGGCTTCATGCCGCTGAACTCAGGGAACGAGCTCGTTATGTTGAGCCCCAGCTCCTCGTGTAAAGCAGCGGCGGTAACATAGTCCCCAAACCACATTTTCGCGATCCGCTTATCCCACCGCCCTGGTATCCCTGCCTTGTCCACCGCAAACCGCTTCAAAGCCTCCCCAGAGAGTATGAATCCGCTGCCACCGTGTGCGAAGGGGTAGGTGTCGCCGTCCTTGAAGTGGGGATTCTGCGTCGGGACGCCAAAGTACCATGGCTTCGTATGGTCGTGCTGGCCTAGCCACTCATAGAGGTTCCGACGGGAGACATAAGTGTCCGTGTCGATGAAGAGATACCAGTGCCGTGAAGGGCGGTAATCCCACGCCCGCTGCAACATGTGCAGATTCTTGTATTTATCCAACGCCCATGCCGCGTTATGTCCCTTCGTTCGCCAATCGGGGTTTGGGTCTGGCACCGATTTGAGGGCGCCGACGTCGAGGCCTAGATCCCAGTACTCATATTGCTGGCGGTAGAGGTCGAAGTCGGTGTTATTCGCTATATGCGTCTCGGGGATGTCGGAAAGGACATCGTGCAGGTGGAACGATCCGATGTCCTGCTCGAGGTCGGAGAAGAGGAGGAGGTTGGACAGATATTTCGAGTCCGTGAGAAGTAGTTGGGAGGGTAGTTTATCGAACGCTTCCGTTGCGCCCGTCTTGATCGAGACGATGACTTTCTCCGGGTCGGCTGGGGGCGGCTTGGGCTTCGCTTTGTGGCCTTGCTGATGATCATGATCGCCTTTCTTGCCAGTTTCTGGCTTGGGGTTCTGTTTGGCGGGCGCGTCATCCCAGGTGCGTGGGAACGACTTTACCCATAGGAAGCCGTAGATCATGAAGCCGGCCAGCAGGATCCGGGGGATCAGCCATAGCGAGCGGGGCATCTTGTGCTACCTTCGCGGGTGAAACGCGAAAGACTTCGGGGACCGAGGAGGTGCAGTTTACGAGAAGTGAAGCAGGGAGTCTGGGGCTAACATGATGAAGGGGCAGCAACAGGCCAGGGAGGCTACGGATATGCGGGCTGGCAGTCAAGTCTCCGGTTTAGAAATCGATGTTGATCAGGGGCAGCCTTGCGTGATTCGCTGGTGCTGCTGAGGTTCCTCCTTTTTGACACGTGATCTTCAGTCTTTTCTGTGCTCGAATATGTCTCAAATCTAGCGGTGGTATAATTTTAGTGGCTAGGGCTGTATCCAGCTATATAGTCTCTTCCTCAGAGCGTTCGGTGAGTAGCATCACGTGCTAAATTGTCCTGATCAAACACAGCGTCTTTACTCGCTGAGTCGCCAACCTCCCTTACCAATACACGCATCCTTGACCCATCGCACAACATATCTGACCAGATGTAAACGGCTTATTCTTAAGGTATTGAAACTTCGGCAAGGCTAAGATGTTTTTCGGAATTCAACAGGGCTGTAGAAAAGCAACCTTGGAAGGCTATGGAACAGCCAAGCCTGTTTCTCCGCAGTTACCTTGCTCACACGCCGGTCGTGATCTGGCAGAAGATTGAGAAACATTCAGACCTCCTCTTCTCCTCTTATATTAAACGTCACTGTGGCCAGTTCTCGGCGGTTCTACAATGGATCTCAGCAAGCCTGAGCATGAGCACCAATGTCAAGAATGCCGAAAGCGACGTCTGTGCAAGCAAGGCCAGGGTGCAGACCGTCTAACCTCAGGTTCTAAACTGCAAGCGGCCGCCAATAGTGGATGTGGCGACTGCGCCATTGTAATTGCGGCTCTTCGCGCTTGGGGCATTCGTACTGAGGACGGCGACAAATACGACGTCCGTTGCGGATTTCCGGACGAATATCGCGGATATCAGGACGAATATCGCAAAAGTGGGCCGTTGCAGCTGACCGTACTCTTCCCGAGTATTGGTCGGGATCGAGCCAGGGCTCCAGAGAGAATGATTATCGAGATCTTTATGGAGAACAGTGAGTCGCATATGTCGTCTCTACGATAGACATAGTTTTGAATGTGTCCGTGGTCTTTCAGGCACTGGGATATCTTCAATACTGCTCTGTGTCGACTATTCCGTCGTACTACGATACTGACCTACGTTTCAAAGACGGCCACGACCAGTTTGGATTTGGTCGAACCCCTCCGCAAAACTCATCTGCAAATTCTACATTCCAATTAGCATCAAAGTGGCTGCACGAATGCCTTGAGAAACACGACATCTGTTCACAATCAAATGGCGGCGTAAACCCCAGACCAGCGCGTTTGATTGACATTGGCACCGACTCGGACAATCAAAATATCAGAGTTTGCGATGTCCACACTCTGATCCCACCCTACTTTACTTTGTCATACTGTTGGGGAGGCAAAGAATTTCTCAAGTCTGATAGCAAGACGCTCAATCGATGGAAAGAGAACATTCCCTGGGAATTAGTTCCAAAAACCTTTCAAGATGCTGTGATTATAACGCGGAGGTTAGGTTATCGCTATCTTTGGATTGACAGCCTGTGCATCCTGCAAGACAGCAATGATGATTGGCAAATTGAGTCTTCGAAGATGGCCAGCATCTATGAGCATGGTGTTTTGAACATATTTGCCGCTCTTGCCCCGAACGCCGACTACGGATGTTTTCACGACCGTCACTACGTATACGAGAAAAAAGAAGGAAGTCCTCATGAGCACGTACATCCTATTCAAGTGGAGCAAAGCGGTGGCGGTTCAATGTGTGCTTTTACCCGCAGGCCGATCGCTCACGGAGATCGCGCAGAAGTCCAGGAAGAGCCACCCTTGCCACTCTACCAACGTGGCTGGGCGTTTCAAGAAAGATATCTATCCCCTCGTGCACTCTATTATCGGCATTTCGAAGTGTATTGGCGCTGTAGGGTGGCCACACACTGCGAATGCGGGTCCTTTTCTGCAGGAATTGACGAAGAGCAGCATGACAAATTTCGGTTCCTACGGTTGGAGACTGATGAGATACCCCATCCGGAGGATACATCAGCAGATACAGGCTGGGCTAACGTGATACGATTGCCGTTTGGACCTTGGGAGAAAGTTGTTCAAGCATATAGTCGTTGCCAGCTCTCGTACATATCGGACAAGCTTCCTGCGGTCTCAGGACTCGCGAAACGTTTCCGACAACAAGAATTTGGCGCCTATTTCGCTGGCATATGGGAGTCACAGTTGCCAAGAGGCCTCTTATGGCACGGAGACGACCAACCCAATAAACGAAGACCCGATCTAGCTCGAGGGAGCGACTCGTATCGAGCTCCTAGCTGGTCATGGGCATCCGTCAATGGCGCTGTCGATTTTGGATGTTATTTCGCATCGTACCGAGATCATAAGTTACAGTGCGAGGTTGTGGATGTACAGTGTGAGTCGCTTGGACTAGACCCTACCGGGGAGGTGAAAAGTGGGCACATCGTTCTTCGAGGGTGGCTGGTAGCAGCCCGATTCCAATCGGAAGCGCTGGCCTTGATCAATTCCACGGGACCGGGACTTGGGAAAGCGCACTTGCACCTCGATGATATGGGCCTAGTAAAAATACGCTACGAATACCAAAAGCCAAAGCTAGGCCTCTCTCGAGGACAACGATCACCTGTACACTCGACGCCTGAGGAAAGATTTCTGGTCTCAGATAAAGTTATGGAGGAGCTGCGCGAATTCAGCCTTGACCGGAGATTGTATTACATGATTGTGAGCACTTGGGATAATGAAAGGGTAGAGTCTCCAACCGGATGCGAGGCTCTCTTGATACGGGAGACTAGCTCAGGTACTGGACTGTTTGAGAGAATCGGCGTCTATTGTGTGGGTCAGAGATACACCGCGGTGCTCCCCGCACATGATCTCCTTTCCAACGCAGTCGAGAAGACTGTTACTATAATATGAACTATGGAATATGGATCCATGGATGTACACAGGCAATCAATTTATCGGTCTGCGTATTCTTTGGAGAGGTCAAAAGGTGTGTGTTGTAACTAGAGCTCTGCAAAACGAATCCTGCCCTCTGTATGTAAGGTCACGTGATGAATTATAGTCAGACTTGATTAGCTAAACCATAGCCTGCTTAGCGCGACGTTTTTCTATAGAAGTACTATCATAATTTGCAATGATCTGTCTTTCGCTGTTTATATTCATTCGCTGGTATTTGTGGTGCTCCAGCGCACTCTCGGAACTCTCGGAACTCTTAATGCAATGTTGAGCTTGAGAGGAAGTATTTCAGACTTACCTATGTGGAACGCGCGAAGCGTGCTGCCATCGGTCCGTAATTATTCTTTTGCGACCAGCTAGGGCTACCCAGCTGATTTCCCGGCTGCTCAAAGGAATAAGTATTTGTTGGGTTTATGCATTAGGAATGGATCGAGGTGCTTCGAGCAGTGCCGGACAGATGCACATAAATTGGTATCAAGTCAGGGCATGAATTTACAGGCACTCGGTCTCTTTTTCATTTCCTCTTCAAAGCTTGTCATAACCGAAGTATTTCCCCTACCAGGTAATCGGTACAATCTGTCTTTGCAAGTCAGCCCATCAGGCTTGTCTTCCAGCTGAACTCGAGACTTCTTTTTCAATTACATCTAGGCATCAACGCACTGAGCTATGATCGCACCGATACCGATATCCATGTAGAAATTATATGTTGCTGACGTCTTCTTCTCCTCTTCTCTGGGGCCTAAAAGTATCACCCGTATTTCGATATAGCAAAGGAGGCCAAACCCCATTCAGGAACACCAGCCCAAACCTTGCACGCCCGAACTCAGCCTCACCACACCAACCCCTTCGCAGCGATGCACTACTGCAACCTCCTTTATGCGATTGGCAGCCTCCCCGCTCGGCCCTGCAAGCGACCCGGTCTGGAGCACGCCGCCTGCTTATCGCGTC
The DNA here is from genome assembly GCA_010093605.1 of Lophium mytilinum. Lineage (NCBI taxonomy): Eukaryota > Fungi > Ascomycota > Dothideomycetes > Mytilinidiales > Mytilinidiaceae > Lophium > Lophium mytilinum. The sequence continues at coordinate 123,104 of MU004182.1, read as the reverse complement.
GCTGCCCTTGCTGAAGCCGAGCTCTTTTAATTCTCGCGTCCCCGCTGCTCCTCGCGCGGTGGCCCGCTTTTTCGATGCTTGACCTGGGACGATGAAGCCATTCGCATTTTCTTTTATCGCATTGTCGTGGTTGTTTGTGGGGTTGGTAGATGCGGTTCCGGAACCCGTTGTGACACCTGCGCCTGTTGTGCCCAGGCAGTTTTTCACGACCGACTTTGGAGGTGACTCGTTCATCGGGTACTTCAGCACTTCAGGCACTTGTACGTATACGTGGTCATACTACTGTTGTTACTTCCATTTGCCGGCAATGCTAATACAGGTATGAAGATGATGCCGCCTACTGCGATGATGGTTCTACCATGTTCTTCGGCGATCAGTACGCTGGCTGCTGTCCATCTGATGAGGATTGCATACTTGCAACGAGCTGCAAAGGAAATACTGTCTTTGGTGGCGGGTTTGAAACCGAATGGTGTGTTTCTGCAATCCCCTAAAACATCATCGATTCAAGAGATCCTTGAAAAGCTAATATTCAGCAGCCCTCATCCCTCATCGTGCAATACGGACTTCATCCTCGTAAAGACTGGAGAGAACACGGGTTGGTACTGGGTGGGTTGCGCGACTGAGACAGAGATTGTCTACTTCTTGACATCTCCCGGCGAAGCAGCAGGTACGCAGCCCTCCAATTCTCAATCCAAACCCCCTCGAAGTCTGCAATTCCATTATCTACGGACTTAACCAAAATCTAGCTTCCACAACCCTCCCCGCCGCCGCCTCAACCACCGCATCCCCCGCCGCCGCCTCCTCTACCGCCTCCCCAAACCCATCCACTTCCACCGCCTCCACCAGCACCCAGCCCTCCACCACCCTACCCTCCACCTCCCACCACAAGAGCGCAAACAAAGCCTGGATCGCCGGCGCGGTCCTCGGCCCCCTCCTCCTCCTCGCCCTCGCCGGCGCCCTCGCCTTCTTCCTCCTCCGCCGCCGCCGCAACAAATACAACCCCTACGGCAAAAACCCGCCCCCAATGCCCCCGCCCCCGCTCAACGACTACCCCGCCTCGCCGCACCCCGAATCCGTCCCGCTGCAGCAACAACAACACCACCACCAGGACGCGGGCACATACGGGATGGGCATGGTGAGCCACCCGGGCACGGTGCGCGGTGGATACGGCCCCGTGAGTCCGCAGCCCGAGATGCTGAGTCCGGCGTTGAGTTATGCGACGCCGGGGAGTCCGATGGCTGAGGGGGCCGTGAGTCCGATGCTGGGGCATGCGGAGCCGGCGCCGCCGCCGTATGGGGAGGTTGTGCGGCCGAAGTATTAGGGTGGGAGTGGGAGGGGTGGGGAGGAGAAGAAGTGGATGGGTGGGGTTAGGGTAGTGTAATGGTAATGATATACATAGTGATGATTTTTTGAGATGTGTGGTTGGTCGTGTTTGGGTGCTTTGGCGTTCTGCTCGGATTTCCGGGGGTGCGCTGGGGAACGTTTGGCGTTGGTACATGATGGGAGCTGTGGGTCTGGTTCGCGTGCTGCAAGAATTCACGTTGCGTTTGGGTGTATAATGCTGCATTGGAGAACTTCAGGCCCTGGTAAACAGTGGAAATTCAGGGTTTGATGCGCAGGCTCCAGAACTCTACATCACATCCTGACTACAGGAAACTCTAGGGAACTTCAAGCGGTGGTGTATGGATATAATGCTAGTGGCCTGATTTGCGTCCTCCAGAATTTTGCACCCTGAGTCAGAGTTCTGAAAGGTATTGAAGGACTTCAGACAGTAGTGTTCGCTACCTGCCCCCAACATTCACGCCGCGGTGAAAAAGCACCAGGTCAGAGACCCGATTTGAACGTTCCAAGAATTTGTTTCTTATTTGAATTTTGGGTGGCCTGGTGAAGGACTCTAGACAGTGATGTCCATTTGCCAGCGGTTTCTACGAAATGTGAGTCCAATTCCCGTGCTCCAAATTTTCACAGGTCATCAGCAATCAAGACATGGCAGTGAAGGCTTCACACGATGGTATAAGACTTGGTGGAAGTGTGTTAAAACAGTACTTTCTAGTACTACAAAGTTGTCATAATCTTATATATCCCATACAGTACTGACCCCTAACAGTCCTTCATACTCGCCTTCAATGTCAAACCACCGAGGTCTAGAACTCAGGCAGCGGCCAGGGGTTGCCTGGTGCAATACGGAGAACATCGATCGGAAAGTAGATCTGGCTTCCCTCGCTCATCTTGACAAGCGGCAATCCGGGCGTCAACATAGTTCTGCCGTACTGCTGGAAATAGTCGAAGATGGAGATCCATGTCTCACCATCGTCTAGAAAGTACTTAATCTGTGTGCAATCTTCCTCGACGAAATCTTCGATACACCAAGGCATGTTTTGATCGCCGCAGCCGATGTCCAAAACACGAAGGCCAAGAAGGCTTTTCAGCTTGTGGTGAAGAGCGGAATAGCGCCAACCGTACAGCTTGGCCTGCCGGAACGATTGCTGAAGCTGGCCCATATCGGAGCTACCTGCGGCAGCGAGGACGGCTTTGGCAAGATCCTGCTCGACCCACATTGATTTGAGTACCCCTGAAGATTTTAATCGCGATGTTACTCTGCTCCGTGGCCTTCCCAATGCGATTAACCCCGGAACTCCGATATCTTCGCTCAAGTTATCAACTTGTTCGTTCTGCGACTCTTTACGTATTTTTCGAGAGTTCTGGTCAGATGTAGCAGGCCCCTCGGAATCGTCTGGTGAAGGTTTCTCCGCATCGCGTTGAGTGGAAGGCGTCTCCACTCTCTCGTGGACGTCTATCTCATCCCTCATATCCTGACGGCCAGCCTCGAATGCCTCAGCTCTCATAGCCAGATAGACACTGCGAATTTCGAGCTTTACACCAAGCGCAAGCCTTAGTTCCTTGACTTCACGCTCTGTCTCCTTCAGCTTTCTTATCAACATCTTTCGCTCATCTTCCGCCTCCTCTTTAGCTTCTGCCCACCCTTTCTCTCTTGCCACCACAATCTCTTTCTTCGCCATCATAACCTCTTCCATCGCCTTCATACATTTTTCCTTAGCCATCATAACCTCCTCTTTCGCCATCGATGTGAATCTCTCCGCCCCGTGGACTTCAGCCTCTAGACGCAGAACGTATGCACCAATAGACCCTTTGTCAAAGACTTGCAACAACTCTTCAACCTCAAGTGGTCGACGATGTACAACCGTGTCTCGGCTAGCAAAGTACACCTCCGCTGTATCGTTGGTTCTCGCCAAGCCAGCCGCAATCTCGGCCTCAGTCGTTGGGTGATATTCACATTTTGCCTGGTCCAGCGAAAGGAGTCCTGCGTCAACGGCTTTCGCGAGATGAAGATGATACTTCTCTCGTGAAGTTTGGGCTTTGAGTCCTTCGGCTCGTAGGAGATCCTGGGCGGTCCATGGCTGCAAGAGTGGGACAGCGCTGTTCTGGCTAGCAGGCGAGACTTGAGGGTGGAGTGTTAGCCCATCGCCGGTGCCAAACTCTAGATGAGATCCTCACTCTCTGCCTTACGGCTCTCATGCTCTAACGCGGATAATCAGTAGGCAGGGGAGAAAGGGCTGGGCTTAAACACACGCACCTATATCACTTTTTGAGCTCATTATGTTGTGCGTAGTCTGATACCGGTGTTAACGTCGCAGGATGGATTGATGTGAGGTGCGGAGATGATTGTCGATGTTGACGGATGGAGGGTACCTAGAATAGAGAAACCGCGCTTGGACCACTCACTCCTTTCCGTGCACGCTGGGCAGGAACAAAGTGGCTAGCACACTCAAGCAGTTCAACACCGTCTGTATACCTCACGGAGTCGTGGACTACTAATTTCTACAGCCACTTATCTACCACGCTGTCACATGGCCATTCTACCTAGTAGGTAGGGACACCTGTCTACCACTGCTTAGAGTGCTTTAAGAAGTTTTACTATAGCCTATGGGTAAGAGTTTCTTCCTCGTTTATAATTTCAAAAGTACATTGAAGCACCACAAGCATCGCTAGACAGGTGTACAAAAGCCAGAATAGAGTGCCACCTATTTCATGCCTCACTTGCCATGACGACGTCTCCTTATACTGGTTCACCGCTCTCTGAAGTACTTCGGTATATCTAGAACAACAAGAGGCGCTAAGGACTGCCTTCTGCTGCTCCTTCACAAGTCACGACAGAGTGCTTCCTTCTAAATGAGCATGAGACGTTATAAGTTGCTTCCTTCCGTCGAGCTTCCGCCTTTTCTTCAACATCACTTGCCCTAGTCGCTTCCTGGATCGCTTGCGTCGCCACGTATGCCTAGCCGCTATTGGAGTGATGGATCAAGTCAGTCTGGATTTCACCTCTAGCGCCCTTTCCCCTGCGCACCTGTATAGTTCTTAAAACACATACGAAGACTCGATGGCGATGATGACACCTCCACTCACACTGGCATGGACATCGACATTCTGGATCCGGACCGGGAGTTCCCTCCAACTTGTACTGCGCCACTCCGACGACTTTTTAACTCTGCGTGCACTTTTTGGCTCCGCGGTTGCCAATACTACGTGACGACGAAAATCAATAAAGGCCGTCTCGGATGCCAAGATGGTGTGTATCCACGCGTGTGAGTGACCCACGGAACTTAATCGCCATCAACCATAGTTACCTACAACTCGCATGATTTCTTGTAGTGCGCTATGAATAATTGTACCTGAATGCCGGCCGAAAGACCCACGTATAAAAACTCCAGGCAGACTGCACTTACTGTTCGACCTTCACTCGACATCTTAAGACCCTCCTCACCCCTTGTGTCCGGAAGCCAGTGCTCTCACCCACAGATTCTTCGATATGGGTCTTCACGACCTTATGGTCCAGTCTGTCGGCCGAATCTGTGGGAAATATCGTCGCAACGATGCCTCCGCTTAGACATCACAGACCTCAACTTCAGGACCACCACTCGTCTCCATCTCAACTCTTGGTCAACCACCGTCTTTCTACAACCAGCTACTTAGCACTCGTCCAAATTCAGTTGCGAAGAAGTCGCCACCACCTGCTTACTACGGCTTGCCCGTTGAAGCGCCGACCTCGGATGCAACAAACCCACCACCACCTCCTTACCGCCAAATGCCCGTGGATCTACCAATACCGGCTGCGATGAAACAGCAGTCTCCTTTCCTTCAACTACCCATCAAGGTGCTTTGGCTGATATTGATGAACTCCCTCTCGTGGACCAATTTTTCCTTCACAGGACTTGCCAAGCTATGGAACATTTATTCGCGGCGACGTGTCGGAGCTCCGTAAGAGCGCTTTCCCCGCAAGAATTCTTCGACAACTCTGTCAAGTTTGCCCACAGATTGCCGCATGCTATGATGTGCTCAGCTTGTTGCACTACACAGATTGCCGATTGTTCAGATACTCCTCAACGCCCGACCGGTTGCTAACTTGGTCCTGACTGTCCAAGATATACAAGCTGTGGCAACGCGGAATCTATCAATTACGGACCCCACTATTGGCTAGCACATCACCACGTGCAGCTCGCGCTCAAGTACACCCGTCTTGGAAATCCCGATCCAGAACACTTGGCAGGGCTATTGGCGTACCACACTACGTTTCTTGAACCAATCGAACTAGAATCCGTGAGGTTTTACGTAGGCTAGGAGGACAATCTATGGCCGTGTGCCGCGATCTTCTCAGCTCGCCCGAAGATTTTCGAAGGCAGGTTCCTGCTTTTCGCAAATTGGGAGTTCACATACACGGAAGTGACGAGAAGCCATGCCCCCGAAATATCGTTTCCGGAAACCAGACCCTGCCCGCACTTAGCCAGCAACCCGGAGTCTCTCCACGGCCCGCCAACTGATGACCTTTGTTCTTGCTGTTCGGTCAGCTTTCCAGGAGCCAGGGAATCGCGTGAATCGGCAGACTTGGTCGTGCCGATACTGCCCTACGGACTATTGCGTTATGGTCAAAGACAGCAGATTGATACTTCAAGCGTGGCACGACTATACGTGTGAAGAGCCCCCGGTGGACGAATCCTGGCTCGTTCACCTGTTGGGATCTGAGAATGCTCCGTATCAGAGCCCAACTATGTCGCATCACCGTCCCGGAAACGTCAGGTCCTTGTACATTCAGAGTACGGTAGCTGACCGCCTGGATGAACAGAGCCGTTTCTGAGAGTGAATATTTGGCGCTGTGCATTAATGTAGATACATCAAGTGTAGTCTAGGGCCTCAATCATAATAGATATCGGACGGTTTGTGAGCCTCAACATCTATGCGGCCCAGCTCTCACACAACAAGTTTGAATTCCTGGAGCAGTAGGTACCATGAACGACCCGAATGGGCTAACACAGTTCTTTTCTACGGTAATGTGTTATCCATCTTTTGTTAAATCGTGCTCTACGAGGATTTTCTAACCTCTTAGTAACTTTAATTCTATGAGAGCTTCTGAAATGTACAAAAGCAGCTCTGAGGGAGGTAAAACAAATGTGCTGAGACCTCTGCCAAGGCACTATAAGCAAAGCTAGGTACCTTGGAATATTAGGTTGTTGAACAGAGTTGAGCTCATACTGATGGACTGCCACTCAATGCTGCAGGGGGCGCATGGGTAGCATAGCGGGTGGTAAATCTAGACTCGGCCTAGCGTACCTTTACATCCGCTACGGTGTCATTAGTGTTATGCAACTACTTCTGACGATCAATTCCGTTTAAGACTGGATGAGGTAGCTCTAGGAAGGAACCGGGTAAGGTAGTAGACACTTAGCTGACTACTCATATATCTCATCCCAGAATCTGGTAGGGTTACGTGATTATGACAAATCCTGTTTCTGTCTCATCGAACCGTTGCATTATCATATTGGAGCATCTCTAGCAACCGAATCAAGCAGCAGGCCATACAATTGCTGTCTTTAGAGCCTCCAAGTCGATAACGACAAAGTCACGTGATCATTAGTATAAGCACTCAAACACAAGCTCGCGAACTACATTCGTGGCGCCCATGCTAAAATCTAGAAACGAAGTGATCATCAGCGAAAGCAACTTGAGGAAGTCAGAAGGCTCATCTTAAAATGGCGGTCTGTAGCTACGACGGCGGGGCGATAAGACAATCATGCACCCCAAGCATTCCCAATTCAAGCTGTGTAACCTCTTCTCTGACAAGCAAACTCCATTGAGGATTGAGGGCGGATGAACCCGACCGGATGTACTAGCACAGGGGTCAGACCCGCAATATAAGCTGCGTGCATGCGTTTCGTCGCATTACGAAGCGCGCGGGCGAATTGCAAGCTTCTTTCAGTATCAAGCTTTTCGTATAGAACATGGAATTCCGAAACACCAAGAACGATGCAATCTACGCTGACGTCACCGGCATACCCACATTTCCACCAGAAAAGGTATCAGCGTGCGCTCCGACAATGCACTGATTGGCTCGTGATGGTCCTGGCTCTGCGATTGGTTGCGACGACGCCTTTTTTAGGGCTGACGCCAGCACCAGTGCTAGGCGGTGTTTAGTCAAGAGCCAGACGCAAGCGGCGCTCTGTCTTTATCGCACCCAGTGCGCTTGTTCTGCCGTCTCACCGCAGACCGCAGAACTCCATAGCGATAGGCTGCTTGGCGGCGCTGGGGGCTGAAAGGGCTTGGATAGGCGCTGCGGGAGGGTTGTTGAGGGGCGATATGGATATTCGGCCTTGAATTTGAGGAGGAAGGGGCGTGACGTAGGCATGGGAAGGAGGTGAGACTGAGAGGTTGACCAATATAATACGAGGCTGATACCGTCTGCCTACTTCAACTAGTTCTGTATTCTCAATCTCATTTCAATACCCCCTCCTTGTCCCAAACTCCCAGCTGTCCTGCGTACTATTACTTCTGCTCAATAAACACGACTTAGTCAACCATTCCATCAAAGCAAAAGTGAGCCACAAGAAAAGAAGCGATGAACATTAGCTGACTGGATACATCAGATGGCACGGAACAACCGGCTAGAATTCGAGTGCATAGTTGCGCACTACAATGAAGAGCTGTCCTGGCTCGAGGAGCTCGCTCCCGACACCATCATCTACTCGAAAGGTGGGAGACGTGAGAATTTATCGCAGTCTCTCTGACCAGACCGACGCTGACACTGGCTTGTGGCACCAGGCAACACACCAGCCGCTGGCAGCTGGAAAGATGTCCGCACGCTACCCAACATCGGCCGTGAAGCACACACCTATCTACACCACCTCGTCACCCACTATGACACCATCGCCGACGTGACTCTCTTTGTGCAAGGCGATGCCTACAACCCAGACGGCCGCACCCCTCCGCATAGCACCGTCTCCGTGCCTGAGATGAAGTCGCGATCAATCAAGAGCAACTCCACTTCTGGCTTCACTTGCTTCACCCCCGTCGTGCCCAACTTCGACCAATGGTCCGGGCTGCCCTGGGAATCCGACCCCAAGTTCCGGTGGTGGTTCCATAAGAACGGCAAGACGATGCTGCGCGCACAGCTGACCCCTGCCGAGTTCTGGACCGAGTACATCGGCGGCCCGCATCCAGAGTCTGTATGGTTCGCAAGCGGTGCGTTCTTTGGCGTCACCCGCGAGACCGTCCAAGCACGGCCGAAGAGCTTCTACGAGAAGCTACTCAAGGCATTCACCGATGCGAACCACCCTAACCCAGAATATGGCCACTACGTTGAGCGCCTTTGGGGATCGATCTTTTTGGACCACGAGGGCGCGCTGGAGAGCCGGCGCGGCAGTGTGGGAAGCGACTCAGATGATGGGAGCCGGACAAGTGAGGATTCGGATGTGCTGACGAGTAGGACTGAGATCTTGCTGGATATTGCGGAGACCCTACCGCCGCTACCGGTCACGCAGGAGGAGTTTGCAAAGAAGAGGGAGATGTGGATGAAGGAGGAGGGGGAGGCCATAGCAGTGGCTTGATCAAGGAATCGGTGGCTGACTTTTGGTCTTGTTGGATTACGCTTTTGAGATACCTCTTTCCTTCTATTATTTCTATCGAATAGATTCAAAGGTGCTTTACCTTTTCCCTGTTCGACGAGTTACCCGTTATCCGACATGATGAACTTCCATCCAGTGGCGATCTTCGCAAATGCGATCAAGTACTCAGAACAGTGACAAAGCAGCATTGTCAGTTACACCACAAAAGGCATCGGAGAACTTTAGGTATTTATCCGACCTTTGGCTTGAGAGGCATGATCTATATTTGGGAGCTGGTAGGTGGAGCCTGGCCTCTAACTCGATGAGCCCTAGCTGATTAGAATTACCCGAATAGGCTTAGCTGATTATGGAAACAATCTCACTCCATCTCCAGTCTTGGACATCAGCCGCATCCTCCCAACGTCTAGCAAGTTACGAATCCCTCTATACGTACGATTTGTTCTAATATGAAGGATTACCCTGCGGACCGGTCGTATCGAAGTCTGCGCACGCGAGATGAACTGCACGTATCCCCGAAAGGTCAAGGCCCGACGCCCGATTCCATAATCCCGCTCCCTATGTAGTAAACTACAGGCCCCAGCTTCATAGCCGGCCGAGCTAGGGTTGCAAACACATAGGTCGAAACACGATTGATCAAGGTTTATTCGTTTCTCAGCCCGCTGCAACGCTGAAAAGACATTCCAAATACTTCTCGGGAATGCCTTCAATTTGGAGAATATCCACTTAGTACCTTAGTAGTGTTCTACATCTAGGAACCGGGCTAGATCCCGCAATGAGCTGATTCGCAATTCAGGAATTGGGATAGAGGAATCTTGTGTCTTCTAAGTTGTATTTAGGGGGAGGACTACCCTCGCAATACTGCCCTCACTCATCACTCAATCGACACTCTCTTCGTACTTCTTAAGTATCCCCCTCTGTTGTCCAACCCCTCTGTTGCTATATCGCAATGATTCGACCAATTGTAACCTTGTCGGTCTTCTCGACCTTACTCTCTTGCATCAATGCAGCACCTTCCTGCCCAGCATCCAAATCAAAAGCCATCTACTTCATCTCAAACGAGCCCTCAAACGCCGTAGTCGCCCTGAAGATCAACCACGACGGCACTCTCAGCCCAGGCTCCACCACCCTCACCGGCGGCGCTGGCGGCAGCGGCACCAACGGCAACACGACCGCCGGCCCCGACGCCCTCTTCTCGCAAGGCGCACTCACCGTCTCCGGAAACGTAAACACCCCCCTCCCTCTCCCCTCCCTCACCACACCTAACACCCCCCTAGTTCCTCTTCGCCGTCAACCCCGGCTCCTCCACCCTCTCCGCCTTCGCCATCTCCCCCCACGACCCCACCCACCTCACCCCCATCGGCGCCCCCGTCTCCACCCTCGGCGACTTCCCCATCTCCGTCGCCGCCCACCCCCACCACAACACCATCTGCGTCGCTACCACCGGCGCACGCGCGGGCATCGCCTGCGGGACCTACTCTCCCAAGGGCCTCACCCCCTTCGACACCCTCCGCGAGTTCGACCTCGCGCAGACCACGCCCCCCGCCGGCCCGCTCGCCACCGTCTCGCAGACCTTCTTCAGCGCGGATGGCAGCCAGCTGCTGACGACCGTGAAAGGCGCGCCGCCGCTGAACACGACAGGCTACGTATCCTCGTTCCCGTTCGCGCAGGGAAAGGTCGGGATGAAGGATACGCGCTCCTCGCCGGCCGGCACCGCGGTGCTGTTCGGCGTCGCGAAGATCCCGGGGACGAACGACGTGTTGATCGCGGACGCGGCGTTTGGGGCTGTGATTACGACGACGTCGGCGGCGGGCGTGACGAGCGTGGTTGGGGATGAGAAGCTGGTGATCCAGGGCCAGATGGCGACGTGCTGGGCGGGGTGGTCGGAGGCGTCGGGGAGCGGGTTCGTGACGGATGTGCTTGTGAATCGGTTGGTGGAGGTGACGAGGGAGGGGAGGTTGGGGAGGGTGTTTGAGAGCGGGAATGGGAATGGGGGGTATATTGATCTGGTTGCGGTTGGAAGCTTTGTGTATGCGCTGGCGCCGGGCGATGTGGCGCATGTGACGGTGTTTGATGTTGTGAGTGGGGGGAAGATTGGGGAGGTGGAGAATTTTAGGGTGGAGGGGGTGGGGAAGGCGGCGCAGGGGATGGCGGTTTCGTGGTAGGGGGATGGGATAGAGTCGTGGCTACTTGGGTATGCGGTTCGAGGATGGGGATGGTTGACGGCTCTAGGGGGTTCCTTTCTATGGCTGCGCGTAAGCGTCTGTACCATTTCTTTCAAAATCATCTTCTTTTCGTTGATTTCAACGATGCGGGTTGCAGTGCTGCACTGTGCATATAACTTTCAGGTAACTAAAATGGCAACCTTTCGAGATCCATGGAGCGTGACTTCTCCGGAGCCTCCCTAGACGTTTCAATTACGATTAAAACCTCATCCACTGATTGACCAGCAGCTCAGTTGGTAATCGACCAGAACGTTTATGAAGCTAAGGCCGGATCTAGGCATTTACCTCGTGAGTTGGGTTGGGAGGGTGCCCTGGTTCGCAGAGAGAGGCTCAAAGGCCTGGTAAAGAGACGGTGGTCAGACGTTGCATGAGGCTGGGAGTGGTCAGTGAAGAAGAATTGCGGATAGATCTAGCGAAACCTCTCCGGGGTGGCGATTTGCTCCTGAGATATTCTATTTATTATTTCTAGATGCAGATAAGATAGAATCCTTAAATTTCTTGCTTATAGATGGTATTCTATTTTGTTCATGTCTTGCGACAAGATAGGGTTGGTAATAGTGGATCTAATCAAGCGCTCTATCGCCCTATTAGCTTCCATAATTCTATTGCCGACGGAACAAATATAGAAGAGGGCTAAACCGCACTACACTCTGATTCGTCCTATCATCGTGATGCAACAACCCTCTTATTTCGATATCGCGCAAACTTAAATCCAACCACCTCCCTTCACTTCCATCTCCGCTCACCGGAAACCTCCAAGATGTCTCCACACGGCCGCGACCACCAAGAGCTAGGAGATCTCAATTTCCCTACTGGAACTCGTCATCCCCTGACCATCTCCTTACAAAGACCCACGACGTCCTTCGTACCAACCCAACCAGCCGCATCCCCGCCATGGGCGACCATTCCCCGCCGAAGCCTCCCCATATTCGAGCCGAGCGCCATCTTACCGTGGCTAGCCGACTATTACGCCATAGACTGATAAGTCTGTCTCCGCGCTTCCGAAGCAGGTTCAAGGGGCGAGGTGCTGCAATGAATCTGCTTCTTCAACGCGGACGTGGGCAGGTGAACTATCACTACCGGCAGGCGCCGGAGATCGAGTACTGGATCTAGCGGGATCAGAGGGAGACGAGGAGGTCAGAGGGGAGGAAATGGCCGGTCGGTGGGAGGTACATTGTTGCTGATATGAGCACTTTACGTGGACGAGATTGGCGGGATGGGCTGGGCCCGGGTTGGAACGGTTTCTCAGGCTGGAGAAATGGATGCGGAGGAGCGGATGGAAACAGACGAGGTAGAAGGGAGCAAGGATCAGATTGAGAAGCCAAGGAGAGATTCGGGGTTCGAAGATCCGTTTCAGTGAAGGTGCAGAAGGAATTGAAGGAGGAGGTAGGTACGGCAGTGAAGGGACAAGACCTTGAGGGGGCTCGGCAGCCGCTTGATCGTGAAGGTCTTATCGATAGTGCAAGCAGGAGGCTAAAAGAGCTCCTCTGGTGAATGGAAGGAGTCGAGGCTTTGGACCCCGAATTGAGCGCTCTATTTAATATCTTCCTGTAAACACCAAGGACTCAGGCACCAACAACAACAAGCACCTCCTACCACCACCCTACCAGGCCCACCACCTCATCGCGTAAGATCCTCGAGGACAACACCAACTCACTACACCCTAAGTAGCCATGGCAACTATAGCGCGACTGCATGGTCGAGCGACGCGTGTCGTTCGATGCGCTAGAGTCGGATGCGGTCAGTATATCAGAACTGACGTCGGGGACGACGCGCTGCTCCTCCAAGATACAAAAGACTTTTGTGTACACTGTGAAGTCTCTGTGGAAGACTTAAAGGAGGAAGTCATACGCATGGCGGTCCTCTTTGATAAGGTGAACCGCGAAAACTATGCGGGACGCTGGAAGATGATCTTGCAGTTTCCCCTGAGTCCCGCCGAGAAGCAGACGTGGGCAAACTTCCGCACAGTTTGTCGTCGCTACGATCGTATGCGTCTTCTACTCGCGAACGCACGTTTGGATATCCTGGGAGAGACGGATAAGCTTGCTGCTTCCCAGCGTGTCGCAGTCAAGAGCGCTACCGGGGTAGCGAGACCTATCCAGAGCCTGCCCACTCGACGCAAGCGTGCGAGGTCAGAGTCTCCAGATCTTAATGGCGAACAAGACAAGCGCGTTCGCCGGGAGGAAGCTATGACCAAGCGCGACATGATCAAGAAGACTAAGCGCAAGGTTTCGTTCAGCCAGCCGCCTGATCTCCGAGAGATGAGTGGCTATCGCGTCCAACAAGAGTACCTTAGGGAGAACGAGTTCTACACACCTGGTAGACATGCAGCCTCTCCCAAGTTCACACTAGTGGATACCAGTGGACTCTCGCTAAGCTTCGACGACTTCTACTCCGGCAAGGAGAAGTTCCCTGATGCTATTACCGATGCCCGAATGAGACTTAGAGGTCTGTTCGACGATGATGACGACGACGACGATACCGATATGGACGAGGATAGCGATTATGGTGATGAAAGCTTGCTCGATGCGGACAAATGTTTACAATCAACGACCGAGGCTTCGCTGGAGAGCTTGCCGGTTGGTAATCAGAATGACCTCCAGCAATGGCATCGCAACCAGCAAGACGAGGGAGTTGTTATGGACGACTTTGATCCGTACGTCCAACTCGAACTAGAGATGCAAGATGAGTCGTTCGAAGATTCCGGCTTCACAGAGACCCTAGCTAGCGGAGTAGAGGAGCCAAAGGGACTTGAGCGAAGTATCGCGTCCGCATCGACGTCGACTTCTCCTCCAGCAGTTGCAGCCAGCGAGAGCTTAGATGGACAGGCGCTGCGACTGGGCGGCCAGCGCGACTCTGCTGGAGGTGAGGGTTGGCGCTCGAAGAGTAGTTTCCCTACCTTCCAGGGTAGTTTGTCGGTCTTCCAGGATAGCTTTGCTGCCAATGAAATGTCTCTGACACTTGGCAGATCAGATCAGCTGGATAAGGCATACCACGAGATGGAGGGCATCGCGGAGGGTTTCGATGGCGAGAGGGTCATTCGTTGACCTTGCGTAGAAGCCCCGACCACGGTAGTCCCTGCGGCGATCGCCATGAAAAGGTAAGGAGTGAGAGAGCCTAGAACTAACGGTGAATACCTTCCACCAAGTCCTAGGCGCGTCTACCATGTGCTGGGCTCGTAGTAGGCTGGTAACGAGCCGACATGGACACTGGCAATGCAACACCACAAAAGTACTCAACTGTCAGATTAGTGTTTTGATTTCCTAGATTGCGAGCTCGGTAAGATAGAGTGACTGAGTCCAGTCACTAAATAGAAACTCCTTTGGTAGTACCCACGTATCTCGTGCTTCAAGGTCTCATGCTGGGGTGACCCCGTCCGTAAGATGTCTGTCTAGGTAGTATTTTCGTGAAGTTGTAGACTGTTGAGAGTGTGATGCCGATATGCTATCTATCCTTGCGATAGTCTCGTTCTTTAATGGCATTGACTTAGTCGATGGAGACAGCAAACGCGAGAGAGATGATAGCCACCCTGCTGGACCTTTCGTTCTATTGGCCTGGTGCTGCTGCATTTCGTAGCGCAGTAGTTCGTATTGACGTTCGCTGTCTCGATCAAGTTCATTGCTGCAAGGCCATGGGGATCAAAGAGTGTCCTAGCAGAGTCATAGGAGACCAGGTCCTTCAGAAGTTTCCGACGGCCGACGAATGGAGTGAGAATCCGTGACGAGTCGGTGGGCTTCAGGAGTGGACTTTTGCTTTAGTGGTAGTTTGGCACTACGCAATACTTCCCCACCTAACTTCCAATATTCACCTGGAAGCCTGTTTCCGAAGCGTTGGTACCTGCCCAGGTACCATGGCTTCGGAAACAGGCTACGAGCAAGTGGCTGACCCCGGTAGCATCATTAGTCCTCAGCAAGTGGGTTCGACGGTTTCGTTCATAGACCTAGTAAAATAGCTGCGACATTGCATATAGGACAAGATGACGAGCTGAAAATGAAATGCTGGAGTTTGAGGCGTTGGAAACAGATTTAGAGAATCATCCTAATCCGTCGCAACCTCTGTGCGAGGTGAAACTTCTTTCAAGACTGGTGGATTATCGTCGGTGTCACGTCGGGCTCCCGAAAGATGGCGGCTTGCTGAGCCGTTGGTTGACTCGAGAGTTTCGCGTAGCCTGAAGACCGGATTGCTCGGGGCCATCAGTCTTCGAGTCAGTCCCGCCTCGACTTGACGCTTTTGCTCGTCATCTGAGGCGGCTTGATGATCTCCTTACGCCGCAAACGAGAGCAGTCTTCATGGCCTCTTCTCGAGTGCTGTGCGTGCAGCCTCGGACTCTTGGCAAATGCTTCGCCCGTGCGATTCGATAGATCACAGAATGTCGCATCGTGAGAATTCCGGGTCGTGGCAAAGGTCAAAGAAAAGCCTGCCGCTCGCTCGCGCCTGACTCGGCAAGGTTTGGCTACGCCGGGGCGAAGTCTGCTAAAGCTCTGCCGTTTGCTAGCCGTCTCTCAACGCCGAGCCCAGTGCCCCCGTTGCGCAATTGATGCAATCGAGGCCATGGCATACAAAGGTATTGGCTGAGATGGCGATGGCGATGTTTGGAGGATCGGAGCTGCGGCAGTGGTTCAAGTGTCGAAGAGGTCAAAGGCGTGGCTAGAATAAGGTTGGAGCTAGAGCCGGGTTTGTGCTTCAGGCACTCCGGGAATGCAGCGTCCATCATCCATCCAGGGGCCCTGCGGGGATCGTATCATCTTCGAACTCCATCCCTAAACTTGCCTAGGTACACCTTGCCTCACGCTACATGCTGGCCACCTTTGCCTGCTTCCGGTTTCCAGATATGCAGGCCGGCCCAGCTGACCTCTATTCTCCCTGATTGGGGGAGGAGAGCAGTGTAAGAGGACGATAAATGAGTTGCGAAGCTCGAAGGCCGAAGAAGAGCCACTGTGCCACTCTCGTCAGCTGTGGATGGCTCCCCGATCCCTGACATGGAGTCCTAACGCCGAGCAGAGCCTTTAGTTGTCGATAACAACACTCCGACGGTCGCGTGGCGCCGTTATGTGGCAATTCACCACCCGCCAGTGGCACAGCGGGTATCGGGCAGAGCTGCCACCCCCCGACCCCCCGCAGAAAATCTATCCAGAACAATCCTGTTAGCGTCAACAGCTCGACAGCAAGAGCATCTTGTGAAAATCCAAATACGCAGAGCTGTATTTACGGCTTCAACTCAGTGTCGGACTGTTTGGACGCGGAGAATTGCGTGGATTGAATACTAAGTGGGGGTGACAGCGCTCCTGTCACTTAGCACGCGCAATAGAGCGTCAACATGGATCCACCGCGAACACCCCTGAGATGATCGCATTATAGTGGGTTTAATGCACTACTTGGGTTTTCTGCGGCTTCTAGCCCTGCTCGAACTTTACCCCCGAAAGTTAAATCGAATCCTTCCAGGTCCACCCTTTGCCTTCGGACGCGGACTGTGTTGGCTCCCGAGTGACACGGATGCTATTGGTGAGCGTGCTTGGTTCCATTTCGAATCTCGTTCCTCTTAGTGATCCCTTGATGTGGGGGCCCGCTATCATCTAGCGGATACCAGACCTCGAAAGCCGGATGACCATAAGGCTCCCGGGCCCACGGTTTGCATGCATAGTATATACCCTGAACAGCAGACCCATTTCACCTTTCCCTTCCTTTCACCCCCGCGATCGTCCATTTTTGCCTTGCTTTGTGTTCACCATGGGGATTACAGGGGCGTCTGTCATGGTAAGCCGGTCCTTTGTTTCGTCTCTTCAATTCTGATCAAGTTCCAGGCGACAGAATGGGCACTGCTGGTAATATCTTTTATTTTCGTCGGCACACGCTTGGTTGTCCGGCTTCTCCAGCAGCAAAAGAGCTTAGTAGTGTCGGATGCGTTTCTCTTGATTTCTTCGATACTCGCTCTTGGCCTAGCTATTACCGACACGATGACCTATCAACTTGGTGGCATGGGTGATGCCGAAGTCGAAGACCCGAAAAAGATCGTTAAACTAGCAAAGGTAAGCAATTCTTCCTTACTCGCCTCTATGTTCGCTAACCACCAACCATTATAGATCGCGTTCGCTGGAAACTATTTTTACGACACAGCCATTTACTTCCCGAAATTCTCGATACTTGCGTTATACACGAGGCTGTTTCCCAACACGATGCCAAGACTCCGACAGGCTTTTTGGGTCGTAACCGGATTCACCACGGCCTCTTGTGTGCTCACATGCTTTGCGGATACGTTCTGGTGTGGATCAAACGTAGCGTCGAACTGGTCCTTGAAGGAAGGCGCTTGTTCGTCCTTTGACTCCTTACCTCTATTCCACCTAGACTGGGCCCTCAATTTCATCTCGGACGTTTTCAGTAAGTAACATCGATATGCATGAGTGCCCGGGAACACGCAGCTTACCATATCGTGAATGTCAGTCTTTGCGCTCCCGTTCCCCCTTCTCAGACACCTCAAACTCAAGAAAACCCAACTCTACGGTCTCATATTTACTTTCGGGCTCGGACTCATCACTATCGCCGTCAATGTGGCCCGATTTACTACGATCATCTATTCTAATGAATTCAACTCGGTTTGTAAGTAGAGGACAAACTAAGACCTCGGAACAACTTATCTAACCGACCCTAGACGTCATGTCCATGGCTGAAATGGCCACCTCCATCATTGTAGCCTGTCTGCCAGCCCTCCGCCCTCTCCTCCGCAAGGCCGGCGAGCTCTCCACCTCCTCTGACCCGAAGTCGTCGAACCCCGTTACTCGCGTCTTCAACTCCGTGTTATCGAAGTCTGGTCTCTCATCGCGTACCGATGCTCGCACACAGAGAGGAAAGGGCGTGGATCGAATGGAGCGGCTTAGCGATGGCGGCGATAGTCAAGTCGAGCTGACGACACGAAATGGCAACCCGGGCATCTACAAGAGCCAGGATGTCAGTGTGCAAAGTACGCAGGTTGTGGGGAACGAGTGGACGACGCAGGAGGCTGAACGGCAGAGGGGGTTGGGGACGAGTTCGAAGGCGTGGGGGGCGTAAACCTGGGTTGAGTGGATATTTCTTTGGTTTTCACGGGTCATCATCTACAAATATCCGGCGGCATGGGCGCAAGGAAAATGGGGGGTATAGGGCATTTTCCCGTCGTCTTTTACGGTCTAATTTGATGACTTTTAGCGATTATAGTGTACATGGTGTACGTTTTTTGTTTCAACTACGTTCTCCGACTCAATGCCAAAAAAGGATATTTCAGGATCTACGAGAATGCTACATTCTAGTCAGAAGGTAAGCCTGTATATCGGATCGTAATAGTATTATATTTCTTTTACGAGCAAGGAAGCTCTCCTCTGCAGCGACAGCGTGCACACGAGGAAGCGAATATTCGCCAGTCTATAGAAAAGCGACTAGCAATCGGTCTGGAGTAATTGAACTCTTTCTTCTAAGATCATACAAGGTTCAACGAGCCGTAGTCAGTTCTTTATCGTACATAGCCAGTCATCTTCTTCATCGTCTACTACCTTGTCGCGTTTCGGCGCCTCCTTCGAGACCCTCCTCCCTAATTGAAGTTCGACGTTACATATAAAGCTCCAGTTTTGTAATTTAGGTAGTACGGCTACACGCGGTACTCTGCTAGGAATCAGGTATTCACTAAACTCTACAGGAGGAGACCTATATAAGAATGAGGCACCTTGTCTTTTTTCTTGCTCTTCATCTCTTCCTCAACGCGCCCCCAAATCCCAGGCCGCCAGGATCTCGCACGCTGTAGACAAAACATCTCTCCTGCAATCCAGCTCTTTACTACACACCATGCCATCAAAAGTGACCTTCGCAGCGGAGTCAGATGACGACCAAGCTTCAAAACGGGAGAAGCAAATCCACAAAATCTCACTAGCCACGAGGAGTTTTCTCAAACAACAGCGCGTCGAATCCCTTCCAGGCTCCGTAGCTCACATCAACGCGAGGAGAACCACCAAGGAAGAGGCTTCTCAGCTCCCAAAACCTCGCAAGAGTAAGTGAATACGCTCACAGTGTCAGTACCCTTAGCTAATCCGCCAGGCGACGGAGAAAACGCAGCATACCACTCCATCACAGAACGAATGTACCCCGGTCAACACACTCGTACCGTTCTTATTCGCTGGAACGAACGGCCTGGCGGCGTACCGCGATATAGCATCAATCTAGCCAAGTTTGTGCGTCCGCTTCATCTTCAGGTTAAGATTGATGGCCAGTGGATGCTCTTTATGCAGTGGATTGAGGAGCTTCCGTGCCAGAAGAAGGAGTTTGTTGGAGAGCTTGGCTACATCCGACAGCAGCAGTGGTGGGCAAGCAATGGCCAGCGCTTCCGCCTAATGGATCTTCCAAAGGAGCTCCGCCTCTGCGTCTACGAGCAAGCTATGGGAACCGATATCTACCCGCAGCTAAGCCCGCAAGGCCTAGTGAGCTTGGGAAAGGGCTACGAGTATCCATGGAACTATAGACGGAAGGACGAGGTGCAGGGCCCTAATCTCGCCTTGCTTCGTGTAAGCAAGCAAGTATCTGAGGAAGCCACCAAGACAGCCTGGGAAGGGAGCCGAATGAGCTTCGCGCAGCAAAACTCAATGGCTTTTGTGATTCCTGGATTGAAGAACCTCGTGCCACGGTTTAGCGTCCTGACGCATATCAGTCTGTGTTTCCAGACGTCAGAGTACATCCAATTCTTCGAGGTGCAAGTCCAGCCCTGGAGCGGGATCCCAGGATACTTCAATCACAACACATCAGCTCGGGCTGTGCTGTCCAAGACAAATCTCCCCAATCTGAAGGAACTTGGCATCAAGTTCGCGTCCCCGGAAAATCCCAGCAACAGTCCGTGGTTCAGAAGCTCGAGTTTCTTCCCTAACCCTCTTTGGGGCTGGTATACTTCAGATACCGACGCGCCAGTCGTCTGTCATAAAGTGACAGTCGACTGGATCATGGCTTACGCCAAGGCATCTGTTGAACACATACCCCTCGTCTACGTAGAGGGATACATCAAAACGAGCCTAAAGGAGAAATGGAACGCCACCTTCAAGGCTCAGCGAAACGGAACATACAGCGATATCAGTAGCGATCTGCTCGCTATCCAGTCTCTCACGTTAGAGGACATGTAAGTCTGATACCTCTTCCCTCGTGAAACAGTAGTGCTGATGGTGAATCGTAGGCCTCCGCGCTGCAAGTGCACCACACAGTGCGAGCGGCATAGCCTTGGGCCATGGGAATTTGATTTCGGAGATTAAGCTGCCGAAGCAAGGCGGAGAAGCTTAGGTTGTATCGGGCCTCAAGCTGCGATAGCGTTTTGTAGAGCTGTTAGGAGAGCAGTAAGGTTTCAAATGTAGAGGTCTCCTAGGAGGTAGATGCGAGGAGGAACAAAACTAGAGTGAGTAGCTTGTCTGGAGATATTAGCCGGGCAGATTTTGAATTCCTTGCTCATTTGCTCTCATAAGTACTCCCGCTGAAAGCTCGATACTGATTGTGTCGGAGAATTGACCCTCAAGACTGAAAACTTACAAACTTCCATAATCTCGGCAATCTGATTGGTCGAATGAAAAACTAATTTTGCAGCCAATCACAGCGCTTCCATCCCGTCCCATGCATATTGAGGCGCAGCGGGGTGCAACCTCAAATTGACGAAATGCCCTCAGCTACCCGTTCCAGTGTCCGAAAGGCGATCGCTAGCCAGAGCTGCCCTCTGAAGCCTCTACATTCCAGTTCCCGCGAGGTCTAAAGGCAGTAGATGGCGGAATGGACGATGGTTCCGTAAGACCCACACCCCCTTTCCAAGGTTCCCAAAGCAAAAATAGAATAGTGGACCCTGCTAACGGGACATATGTTTTAGCAAAATCACGAGCCGCGTCATGATCCACCCCTACACCAAGACAGCGGCTTCGACGAACCTCTGCTATTCGACGATGAACCCGAATCCTCCTCGAGCGAAGGGTCTCTGCTGGAGGTAGAATCGCGACTCCGCCTGCCTCTCCTGCCGCTGGCCAGCCGGGGATTCCGCGCGAGACCTGAGGAGGAGTTGTTGCCGCGCTGGGCGGGATGTTTGATTATACTTGTGGGGTTTGGGTGGGCGGTTTGGTGCGCGTTGTATATACCCGCGATGTTTGAGGGCGCGTTTGGCTGGGATGGGGTTTGAAGAGGTGGGTTAGGGTGTTGAGGACGGTTTGTGGTGCTGCGGAATATGGCAGAACTAGCGTGCAGAAGGGCATGATAGGGGAATATAAAGAACTATCATATGAGAACATGCATGGAAGAGATGGGAAATTGTAAGATTGGACGAAAAGCGACGTGGCTGTACACAAGCGATTATCGAGATTGAAGGACAGCCTTGCCTTTGCTGCTCCTATTTTTGGCTTCAATATGAGTCTGAACCTTTCATATCTTCGTTCTAGCGCAATGCCTCACATACTATTATCCAAGTCGCACATGGTGGACGTAGATACTGGTGAGCCATTATCTGTTTGCAATTTCGCTCTATGATTGTTATTTGCTAGTTCGCAACCAAGTCTCTTCAAGAGAGCTCAGGTTTGTCTTGCTCATATATCTTCTTGAACCCTCGGATCACACTCCAACTCAATCAGTCCCCAGCAGTCTGGTATACGTATTACGGCGTTGCAGGCTTCGTTCAATGCATAGTTGAAGAAGTCGAAGCGTTCGAAGAAGGATATCGGTCTGCTTCGCTTCGCAGAGCCTATCCACACTTACATGCAACCTCTATTTGGTTGTGGAGCTACCTGACGAAGCAATGTGTCTATTTTTCTTATACATTTCTATTACAGCAAGAACGATGACGCAAGAAATCACTCTTCGAAGAAGACCAGCCGGCAACTTATTAATCCCTTTATTCGAAGTGTTCCGTTTGATCGACCCTTCCTTTTCATTCACCTGCGAATAAACTCAGATAATACACCAATTTCCCGCGATTGTATGATTTCATTCAGCGTTGCGCTGCGCTCTTGTTGTCGGGATGTTTACAGACATTTCGGAAGAGAAGGGATGGGATAACATTAATGGATTCAAAAAAGAAAATGACGAGAAATGTCATTCCCAGGATTCGATCCCCCGGCCACTAAAGGGATAAATCAGAAAACCAAAGGCAAGATCCATCAGCACACGGATTACACTGAGTCAAATGCCCGTGGGTGTGTACTTGATGGATCTTACTTACAAGCAGCCGAAATATTTTGCACTATATGCTATAGAAACGTAGCATCACCATTGAAGCTATACCGGAATGAGCACGTGCTCGGCGTAAAAGATGATTTGTGGAGTGGCAGATCTTCATTGCAATCAACGGCAGCAGGCTTATAAAGGACGTCGCTGTTTCTACAGCCCTTCTTTCCCCAACCCTTCTGCACATCCTCCCCCCACTCGCAACGTTGGGTCAAGAAAAATGCCAAGTCTCCTTGATCAATCAGTCGTGGCCGCATCAAAGACCATGGCTTCGGGCAGCACCAAACCTCTGAATCAAAGGAAAGGGAAGGGAAAGGAAACCGACAATCTTTTCCTTGCGATGAAGGGCATTCTTGGGCGCGAGCGTCGGCGATCTCTGCAAGCCTTCGTAGCCGGGATCGACGTGCGAAAGGTAGCCAAAGATGAAGTGGCTCGTCTTCCCACGAAACGCAAAGGTTCGTCTATTTTCTAACCTTTCTTACCTCATACCTGACTGGATATAGAGGATGGAGATAATGCCGGCTGGTATACCATCACTGAGCGCCTCGAGCCGGGCTTTCTCACTCGCACCCACCTAGTACGCTGGGATAGCGGCACCGTGTTCAAGGCCCGGTTCAATGTTGAAAGGGATCGATATATCACAGCTACTCGGATCGAGATCAAGATCCGCGGTGAATGGATGCGGTTCGTGGACTGGCTCTCAGAGTTGCCGTTCCAGAAGGAGGAGTTCCTGGGAAGCGCGGCTATACAAAGCAACTACGATGGTGGGCAAGCAACGGCAAGAAACCTTTCAGGTTCATGGAGCTTCCAAAAGAGCTTCGTTTGTGTTTCTACGAGCAGGCGAATGGTACGGATATATATCCCACCATTCATCGTCTCGAGACGGACAAGGACTACCCCGATGCTCTTACTCTAGGGAACGAATTCAGGCCATGGGATCAAGTTCGTCCGGGATGCGTCGTTTCCGATTGGGAGGGCTACATCAAAGACTCCAAGAAAGACGTGGTTGAGGGCCCTAACTATGCACTGATGCGGTCGTGCAAGCAAATCTTCGCAGAATCCCATCAGATCGCATGGGAATCCAGCCGCCTCAACTTCAAGTCACTCTCCCTGGCTGATCGCTGCTTACCGCGGATTCAGAACACAGTGTCGTACAACACACTCAGTCATGTTTGTCTATCATTCAAGGCGTCTGAATACTTGCACTTCTTCTCGATGGTTAGCCTCGAGACGCAACACAATGCCAGGGTCGCGGCACCAGCTGGTGCCCTCCTCTCGAAGAACAACCTCCCTAACCTAAAGAGTCTTGGCTTCAACTTTCTCCGGCCCTACGAAGCTCTGCGAATAGAACCATGGCAGAATTGGGACGACTCGGGACCTCACGCCTGCCAGAAAGTGATGTCCGACTGGATCCTCGCCCACGCTAAGGAGTTTGTCGAGCATATTCCCAGGGTGTACATAGAGGGCTACATCAAGACGAGTGTCAAGAACAAGTGGGAAGGGATCTTCAAGGCTCAACAGACCGGGAACCACGTTGACCTCAGCAACGAGCTTTTGGCAATCCGCGCTGCGTTAATGAGCGACAGGTGAGTTGGCCACTATCCGTTTTTGTAGATTTGGTACTGACGTCGGAATTTAGACCACCGTTTTGCGTTTGTACCACCAACTGCCGCCGAAACGGCTGTGGTCGTCACGTCTTTGATTACGAGGATTAGACTTGAGTGACAAGGCATAGCACTTGCGATTGGTGTGCTATGCGGAGACGGTATCCGGGCTAGGAACGACTCCACGTTCCAAGAGCGGATCTAAGTTTGCGAAAGCATTGATGATCTGGACGTGTGGGTAAGTCTCGGGCTAGAGCTTTGGGGTTGGTGAGGTGTGGATTCTTGAGGCTTCTGGATACTCAATGAGTACATGTATACCTCTAACGAGAGCCTTTTTGGTAGTCACAACTTTAAAAGAAATGCTCTAGATATTCGTACACTTCCCCAATATCACATATGGGGCTCCCTCGTACCGTAGAAATGGGGCAGCGAATACACCTTCAACCTATGTGCACTGGATTGAGACTGTCTGGAGTACCCTCGCGAGTTTACTAGGAGACCAAAATGCCGTAATTCTCTCTTGTTCGGATTGCCAAAAAAAACCACTTCAAGACCCCCTCAAGCAGTGGTGAAAGAGCGCACAGGTTTCTATGACGAGTCATTGTAGCGTTGGCAGACTATGTTGGTGAACTTCAATTCACTCGCGAACAGCCTGGCGCGACGTTCGCGCAGAGTTTAACGCTGCATATAAATAAGGACATTGTGTAATTTTCTCTCCTTCCGTTCCCAAAGCCATCTTCCACACCCACACACCCACACACACCCACCACCTCAACCCACCACCACTCTTTCGACAGCCAGCCCCCTTTGGAGTCACAGCCTGACACCATGAGCAGCTCTACACTGCCAATACCCCGACGTACAAAGGAGACCGACACCATTCTCCTCGCCGCAAAGTCCGTCCTCAAAAAGCTCCGTCAAGACTCGATAGCCGCTTTCCTAGCTCACATTGAGATCCGGAAGACCACCCCAGACGAGTCCCGCCGGCTTCCCGCACTACGAAAAGACGACGGCGAGAATGCTGGGTACTACACCATAGTCGAAAGCACCCAACCCGGGCTCCTCTCCCGCACGCTCGCAATCCGCTGGGAAAACGGCAGCTTGTACAAGCGGAGATTCAACAAATTGCCCGACTGCTTCGTCGCCGGCAACCGTCTCGAAGTCAAGATCCGGAGGGTATGGATTAACTTCCAGGAATGGGTCCAAACGCTCCACCGAGACGCAGAGCAGTATGTCGGAGACGTCGGGTTCCGGAAGCAGGCCCAGTGGTGGGCGAGTAACGGGAAGCAGTTTCGCGTCATGGAACTCCCTAAGGAGTTGAGGTTGGCGGTTTTCGGGCAGGCGATTGGGATGGATCTCTTCCCAGAAACCTATTCCCGCGCGACTGAAGAGAGCGACGAGACCTGTGTCGCGAGTCTCGGACACGGGTATACGCCGCCTGAGGAATGGGAAGGTACGGTGCGGCGTGGGGATATCGTTGATGCGCCGAACTTCGCACTGCTTCGTGTCAGCAAGCAGGTGTATGAGGAGTGCAAGGACGCGGCGTTCCTCGGTCGGGTTTCGTTCGCGGATCAGAGACACGCGGACATCCTGCCGCTTCTCAAAGCACCTGAGGTGCCAATACCTAATGTTCTTACCCACATCGGGTTGTCCCTTTCGTTGATGGAGTACATCTACTTCTTCGGCGTCCGCGTCCAACCCTGGCTCGACGAGGGCAGAATCACGTCACCGCCACCAGCACAAGAGTTCTTCTGCAACGTCCCGACACTCCAGCGCCTGGGGATCAAGTTTCCATCACCCATGTATGGTCAATTTACGGATCCGTGGTGCATCGACCGGTGTGAGAAGAACTACCGCGGCCCGGAGGGGGAGTTGCCCATGGGCTGCCATAACACGGTAGTCGACTGGATTATGATATTCGCGACGCAGTACGTGGGTCATATTCCGAAAGTGTACCTGGAAGGATATGTCAAGAACAGCATCCAGGCTAAGTGGCGTGGAATATTCGATAGCCAGAACAGCGGAACCGAAATCGACCTAAGGAACGAGATGACCGCTATCGAATTAATCCCGTTTGAAGATCTTCCACCCAAGTGCGACTGCGCTTATCCTTGCGACAATCGGGATATTTGGCTCATCACCCATCCTCTAGATACCTGCGATCATGGGCCGGGTAGCCAGTGCAAGTGCGTCTGGAGGATAGGCCACCAGGAACAAAGGCAGCAGCCGAAGAGGGTATTGAAGAGGTACAAGTTCCATTTCGAGGACGAACGTTCATCTGACTCTTCTGGCGATGACGACGCATCTCAACACCGCTCTACTCTGCGGTGAGCGATCTAGACTTGTAGCTAAAGGTCATTAGTATAGATCTGTGCGGACCAAGATATGGTCCTAATGTAGGTGTATATGGCTATTGTTTAGGAATTAAGAACTTTCGGCACCTTTGGCGCATTCTCAGACTGTGACTCATAGGTAGCCAATCATGAAGCTATCAGTGCTAATGCGTTTGCTTGGAGATCCTACAATCGAAGTTATGCTAATGTCAAATGCGCGACGAAGATTTCAGAGTGTGTATGTATGTAATACTAAAAGAAAGCGACTTGAACGACATTCACAGTGAAACAATGGCTAGATATCGAAGACTCGCCTGAAATTACCGGGTCCTGGCTTTTGCGACTCCGAGTGCTTCCATTTCAATCCATAGAGTTCTTCGAAGCAACTATTAGGGCGTCTAATAGTTCGATGTCTGACTTTTCCAGGGTCCGGGAGGCCGATGCATCTTTGAAGAATGGCTTCACATCTGCTTCACAAAGAGTATTGGGTGGTGGGAGGACTCCGGTCTGGAAGTACGCCCGGACTGCCTTAGCGGTGCATATGGATGGCGCTGTGAATGAGCAGTGCTATATAAAGTATGACGATTAGCGACAAATTGTTCCCACGACAACGTAAAACAATCCGAGGAGGGGACTTACCCCTTGGCAATTTTGCTCCAGAAGGACCGAACCGGGGAACATGTCTCTCATTTTACGTCCGCTGCATACCATTAACAGAATTCAGAGTGCAATATCGAACACTGATCATACTTCCTGATAGGTGTCACGGTGTCTAGGGTATTACTGATCCATAGAATCGGATGAGAAGTATTCCCTGCGAAAGGACCTATCCGAAAGTGTTTAGTGATGCTCATACCAGCGAAAGGTAGTAGTCCACGCTTACCAGGATATCTCCACTTGGCCGTATTATTCCATCCCACGCAGCTTAGTCGCGTACGAGCCCAGTAATCACCCATTGCATGACTTTGATTTTTCAACATCTGCCAGTACTCTTTGAAGCCTTCTTCGTCGATATCCCCGAGATAGACGCCATCAGTGCAAAGAACTGCTGAGGATGCATCAACGCCATCCCAACCGGTGATCATACACTCGCGAGAGTACGGTCCGGCCTCCTGACATTCTTGCAAAGGACACCCACTGCATGTCCGCTCGCCCTGCTTGAATATGGCAAATTTGGAACCGTCCCCTTTGGTCAAATCGGCCAGTAATTCTGCTAAGATGTAGAAGTATTCCAGAGGTTGATAAAGTGCCGTTTTTGTGATGATCTTGATGTCTGTCCAGGTAATGATCTCCGGCCCTCGTTCTTCGTTTCCGGGAATTGCTAAAGGATTGTTCCAAATATTTGTTAGCATTGTCTCATAGATGACTCGCATGGCCGCGGAGCCTCGAGGGTCATGGAATGGGCATAGATCCGGGCCAGCTTCGAAGCAGTACTCGAAGAACTTCGTGTAGATTTCGTCGGAGTCCCAAAGATTGCTGTCCCAGTAACCGTAGTAGTAGGAGTCTGCATCGACAACGCCGTCTAAAACTACACGGTGGACCTTGTCAGGGTACATAGCGGCAAAAGTTGCCCCGAGAAGGGTCCCATAGGAGAAGCCCCAGTATTGAAGCTTTTCGATGCCTTGGTTCCATGTGGTCCGCGCGATAATTGAGTGATCTGGGTCGAAGCCTGTACTTTGATCGAGTACCTGCTGTGCCCTTTTCCCTTCTATCTCCTTCCACTCGGCGTGCCGCTCTATGATTTCAACCATGTCCCGGGCCACCGGAGCCTACGTAAAGTAAGCGATCAAGGCACTGGAAAGATTGAAGAAATACATACCGTATTCACATGCTCACCAAGGGGCTCATTTCCATACAATGGTTTCGCAAGCTGTTTGGAGCAACCTTCTGCAAGGGCTCTTGCACGTCTCCAGTTCCAATTAAAGGAAGCGTCGGAGCTTCCGAGCATTCCCTCGGCGTCTGCTTGCGTGATCCAACTTTGCCTGGAGAACGAGTTGGGGAAGCATGAGATGGTGGGTGTTGTGTTATTGATGCCCCGAGGGTCAAAGCCAAGTATGTCGAAGTATTTATCAGAGCTATTATACGAGGCTTCTTCCGGTGTCACTCCGGAATCCACGACCTTTTGAAGCTGTCTCCCAACGCGAAGGACCCGTGCCACCCCCGAACCACCCGGGCCACCTAATGCAATCAGATTTAGCCACGATAGTCTGAAGGAAAATAAGCAACTCACCCGGGTTGATCAGGATGGGTCCTCCATATCGAGGATCTGTCACGGGGACTTTGGCAGGCACTCGAACGATGGCTATGGCAACCTTGTTACCTGCACCATCTGTTCTATTCCAATCCATCGGTACTTCCAAGCGAGCGCACTGGAGGCCATCATAGCAGTTATGGTATACGATTTGCGAGGAGGGTTCGATCTGTGTCGAGGTGAGTTTAGCAATACTCGCACAACATATACCTTTTGCTTACATCTTTCCAGAAGAATACCTTAGGTTCGAAAGAAGTCGGAGAAGTAATGGAAATACGATCGCCACCAAACCTGTTGAATTTGACATCTTGCAGCTGGTACATGAAGAATATAGAGAAGAAGATGGTGGCAGCCGTCACACGCCATTTCCAAAAACTGCCTCTGATGACCGGCGAACGGTGTTGTCTCTCAGTGACATGCTCGCTCTTCGTTTCTGGCCGCATCTCTAGCGCAGTTCAAATTTTACAGCAATGCGGCTGTCGAAGGAAATGTCGAGGTTCTTGAAGGTGTGGTCGCGAAAACTTGTGAGGTCTGGGGAAGACGGCTCGCCAAGAAGATAGCTTGTCAGGCAACTGCGTGTCATCAGGTGAAGATAGCTTGTCGACTCAGATGCGTCGTAGTGCCCATACACCGCCCATGGTGAGGGTTCTACAGTGGCAGGTAGGACAGTTCTTATCTTATCAGGTTTACTGAGTAAGAGGGTGCGTGAGAGTGGTGGATCTGCAGTGTGTCCCGCTTTTCGCTTCTCGCGGCAAACCCGTCGGCTGACCTGCTTCCGTTGGTGCTAGAGGGAAGGCAGTGACGCTAGAGAAGCACCCCTGCAACCTATACTGGATATTGCTGTGATGAATCATGCCAAAACACCACGACATCTCCTTGAGGTTCTGAAATTGCGGGTGTATAGGTATAGAGTCTCGACTCCTAAAGCCAATGCTTTTAAAAAAAATACGGGAGGCTGAAGACAGAGAACGCTAAAATACTAAAAAAAAGCTAGGAAGCTTTCTTGATGCTATTCTCAACGCTATCTGCGGAGATACGGATTGTCTTCTACCATGAGAGGCAAAGAGAAATCATGCACAGGCTATCCGAAGCGGCGCCATTTCGTGGTCGCCGAACCAGACTCTGGTGGTGGTGGACCAGGCAGGATCTCCCGCAGTAGATCATTAATATTCAGACCCGTCTCTTTCGCATCTGCCCATTGACGCGGGTAGCCTAGAGAGCACTCTTCAAATCGAACGCCATCTTTCCAGTCTGTTCGAGGAACGTGCAGGTGGCCATTGACAACGACCTTGGCGTTGAAGCGCGTGTGCCAATCTTCCGTCCTCTTGGTTCCACACCACAGGGAAAACCGTGGGACTCGAGGAATGTAAACTAGATCTTCTCGTAGAGGCCAGTGGTTGATAATGATCAGTGGCAAGCCTTTTGTGGCAGCTTCCTGAAGCCGTTGCTCAGTCCGAGTTACAAGCTGATCGCACCAAGCTTCTCTTGAAGGATGGGGATCAGGGTGAAGAAGAGCTTCATCGGTAGCAACGATATCCTCTTCTTCGGCCCAGGCCAACGCATTCTCTTTCGAGACATAAGAAGGTCGGAAGCTATAGTCGTAAAGCGTGAAGATCGGGGCGATGATATGAGGCCCACCATCACCGTCCCACGTCATATACTCATCTTCGGGTGTTTTGATTCCGTAGCTTCGTGCTAATTGGACGCATTCTTGATATTTTGCGATACCTCGGGGCTGCCCTGACGCGGGCATTGTGTAAAGTTCATGATTCCCAGGAACCCAAAAAACAGTCCGAAAGTAGGCTGTGGCAGACTCGAACGCGACGGATAGATGCTCGGAGGTCTCTCCAACGTCTCCGCACAGGATTAGGCCATCTTCGGGGTGCGGTCGCAGAGCTGCACGCGCGTCGCGATTTTCTTTGTGGCCTAGGTGGAGGTCTCCGATGGCGTAGAGTCGCATAGTCCAGCGCGAAGGTCAGTTAATTTGATTTGATAGATAGATTAGACGCGTTACTGATGTGGGCTCGATTCGATTCAAGATAAAATAGATGATGGAAGCTTCATGCCGTGGACTGAGATGAGACGGAAGAGCAAGGACGCTAATCGTACTGAAAGTAGTCTAGTGCCTTTCTACGGGATCGACTCGGGTTTGCCTGAATCCATCATACCTCTACACTCTCTTAGGAACAATCATAGGCTGCATATTTCATCAAAACAGATGCACTTTCCGAGAAGTTAAGAATCCATCCGACTCGAAAACATCATCTCCATCCTCCCAACATCAAATACAGCAAGCACATTTTTCATAAAGATACTACCTAATATACCTACAGTAGCAGTTCCGTTCTGAATACCGCTGTAACAGCCGGTCTCATTAGCGTCCCAACTTAGAATCAATTCTTTTCCGTTGATACCAAACAGCTGGCCGCCAATTTCAGCGCTCAAATCAGGAGCCGTGGCGTTACATTGGACAACATAGCCTTTGGTCTTGTTGAAAACGGCTGGCGGGTCGAATAGCGCGTTGATTTCATCTGCTTGCTCTTGCGGGGTAATGCTGGGTACGGTACCAGTGTCGACTATGTACTGCCCTTTCCGGCGCCAGTTGCGGCACCGGTGAAATTGAGCCCGTCCATCGTGATCAAGTAATAAGAATACTTGGTACTGCCCTCTACTCTCTCGATCGGAACTGTGGCTTCGGGGCCCCTTGTCGCGTCGATCTGCGCATCGTTTGGATCCGGTATGCCACCCAGAGTCATGACACCTCCAATTTCCTTGCTTCGACTCATTGCGAAAGCGAAGATAGGCTTTGTGAGGTTTTGCTGAAACATGGTGGAAAGGAGTGGTTTGTAATATAGCGTAATGTAGTTCTTGTTCGTGGCCTTAACGGAATCGGTGCAGAGGATGTCTTTCGAAGGATCGACACCAGATTCTCTTTGATGCGTACACGACAGAAACAACTTGAAGCTCAAGCCCAGTATGGCAAGGCAATGAAGGCATTGATATTACATTTGCAGGACCTGACAAAACAGGTAACGTCGGACACTTTGTGTGCTGTGTGGCTCTTGATATTTTGTCAGGTATGCAAGACTATCATGTCATCATCAATAGCACAAGACTAATTGGGTTGATCAAAGCAATGGATAGGCCAACATCAGTTCTAACACGGCGACCACTACGAAGGGTTGTCTCACATCTTAAATGCCGTGGCATCAAAGCAAGATTGGTCTGAACCCTTTGATGTCGCTTTGATTCTCATTTGAAGTGTGATTGTAGTATGGTTTTCCAGCCGAAAAACGGTGACAAACCACAAGACTCACGCATATCCTCAGATAACCGACAGTATCACAAACCCTAAGGCCAGACTCGGTCCATGGTTCCAAAGGTTCGCAGAGCCACACGGACCGGCTCGATTGAGCACGTCCGATGTCGTCTCAATGTCTCAAACCTTGAAGCCACACTCTCTGGCTAAAATTGCAGACTACATTCGAAACCCCAGACCAAATCGTTTCGGCATCGATGTCGCATATCGAGATATACGAATCGACATACCGCGGATAAAACAGCGCCTAGCTGAAATAGAATCTCTTGATTCTCCCGAGGAAGTTCCACAGAATTTACTATCACTAGACTACTTGAAGATGCTATTCCGCTATCAGGTTGCCTATGGCATGATGATCCAGTTCGCCACCATCCTTAGCTACATACTCCGTGCGTTTAACCCACCAAACGCCCAATTGAACGAACTCCATGAAACATCGCTCTTCTTTGCCGATGAACTCGTAAGTCTCGCTCGGAAAACAGCACCGTTCCGGCCGCTTGGGGCTAGTTTCATCGTTCAAGCGCTTTGTGCCGCGTGGGCGGCGACAGAAGATTCAGCGCGGCAGGCCGAAATTGAGGTGGTGCTCAAAGATTATGAGACAGATCTTCCAAATGCGAATTACGTCCGTGTTGCGAAATGGGGCAGGTTGGAGCTCGAAAAGTTGCGGGCGAAGGTGTCGCCATCCCGAGGTCTAGACCTGCAGCTTTCGGCTATCACTGAGGAGATGAGTGAGGAAGACAGGAGAGCGGGCGCGCAAGGTAGGTCGTGCTGTGTTATGTAGCTGATGAGATCGGTGTCAGTAGAAGCATGGGAAAGGGGGTTTATCCTGGAAAGTTAAGGATAACATGAAGACAGGCCACTGCAGACCTTCTTTCCCCTTCCGTCTCTTCCAGCTATGGTTCGATTACCCAAAACAATTTAATAACTCATCAATTACTTTTTTATTCCAGCTCAATTATACGTATGCCACTTCACGGAGGCTATCAAGATCTTTACATCACAGTGTGTGCGCATATATGTGCCGCCGCTCACTGTGAATTGTAATTTATTCCGTATCTTCTTCACAGATGACCTTGTCAAACATCTTCCTGTTCCTAATCACGAAGCCGACTTCCACCAGAACCGGCGTAAAGATAATCACAGCAACAATTTGTCCAAATGTCCAGTCGGTATCTGGATCGTCGCCTCCGGAAGCCTTCGTCATCTGCGTTTGCAGTCTCTGGAGGCGGAAGAATGTCCACATCTGGAAGATGGACAGCAAGGGTGTAACGATGCACACACACATCCACAGCCAAGACTCTGACGGCCGGTAAGTATCGAGGAACACACTTTTGTCTTCAAATCGACTCGCAAGCTTCGAATTCGGATGCTGTCGTTGGATACCGGATAGGAAGATCTTCCATATTACGATCAAAGACAGGAAAAGCCAGCTACCGATACCAAAGGCAGACATAGCCGTTTCTTGTGACGACTGCAGGTCGTTAACACCCTTGAAACATTCCTGTTCAATTAAAGCCCAGTCATTTGTTGAAACCACCGCGCCTGACCCCGATCCTATTTGACTTTGGCCTTCACAAGTATTAGCCTGCGGTTCCCGACAAGCATTGGAAGCAAGAGTCAGACTTACCAAATGTTCCAACCATTCGCGACAAAAACGGGAAGACTGACAGCATCCAGCATAGAACGAATAGAAAGAAGCGTCGACGGTCTTGCGCGTCCTCTTCATCCTTGTGTGTGAGTGCGACACGACCCGAAGTCTCTCTAATTTTGTCTCCGTTCTCGGCCGAAGAAGTCTGGATGATTTCGGCAGATTCTTCTTGTTCCTTATTTGATTCTCGAAACATAAAATTGCCCAGACTCAACGGTAACAAGGGAAGTAAAGTTAAGAGTGAGATCGACCAGGTTATCTTCATGGTAATTGCACCCTGTCCATTCGCGTTGATTCCAAAGTTGACTTTAGCCAGTACCACGATACTCGCTATTTGGATTCCAGACGAAAAGAAGATCGCATTTTCATAGAAAGCCTTGGTGGAATTCGCCAAAAGCAATCGTATCCACCGACTTTGACGATTTGTTTTCCTATAACTTAAAAGGATGAACACAACGATTAGAGCCACGCTGATGGCTGTCTCAAGCACATAGCCAATAGACATTCCAATGCCTAAAGGGCTGTTAACACACATTCAAGCGTGTACTCTGAGAAACTCGCCAGAAATATCCGGATTTCCGGAACCCCACAGAGCCTCGCATACTTGAGATTTGCATCTCTCAACAAGGCTAAGATCTATACCGTCATTGTCGCTGATTAACTTAATATAGTCTGCGAAGTCTTTCCTGGATGACAGGGTGGAGCAATCAATCGGGGAAGTACTCGGCATTATATTTGAGAAAGTAGGGCGTATGGAGAAGCTGGCCTGATCACGAAAGTCACATCCTCCGGCTGCGAGCAAGCTGGGAAAACTCCTACAGTCTGGTGTGGCTGAGCGCAAGTGAGGGGTTCTACCATGCAGCCAAGATCCACCCTTACCTACGATAAGACCAACGGCCTCCCTCTTACATACACACAGAGAATCGTCATACTCTGCATTCCATATCAATATGTTAATTCGATTTCTATTTCTTGTGCTAAGATGTGTTAAGGCCCGCCCGGTAAGCTTCTGATAACTCCCTCGAACATTTGAACGACGAGGCTGAGGCTGCTGGCATCTGATAGGCTGGTGAGCCCGCGGAGTTCTTTTCGACAGCTTCTCCCAGTGTAAAGTCGCGCGAAACTCTACCACAATATCGCGCTATTCCAGGAGACGGACTAAAGACCAGTCGCCCGACGAAGGGCGCAGAGTTTGATGGCGTGTATCCGTCGCCCAGAACCACAGACAGTCCCGAGAATCGACAACTGGGAAGTCTGGAGCTCCTCCGAAAGCGGAACTCTGGAGAAAATACCTGTGGATATGCGAATGGCATTTTCACATCGTCTATCACGTGTCTCAATCCAGACTACGTGTGTGCTACCAATAGCTATTACAGTATACACGGCTGTTGCAACCCTAGCTCTCTTTCCGACTGCTTCCTAGCAACTTCCTGCATTCCCAAGGCTTCTCTGAACCTCTGTACGAAGAGCTGTATTTCTGATCCATACGTGGCAACATGTACGGATCCAGCCTCACCGGATTGTTATGAGCTGCTCTACGTATATAACGCAGGGACAGAGATGACTGAGCATGGCTGTGCTGCATCCGCTTTCACCAGCTCAATTTCTCGAACCTATAACGGGGAAAGCAGCATTTTGACAAATGCTAGCGACTCTGGAGTTATTATCACACGGCGAACGTCAGTGGCACACTCAACAACTCAGGTGATCACGTTGACTGGGTCCCCGAATCCGAGCACCACTACAACTCCAACAGGAGGTCACGCGTTCCCTACAGGTCCGTACTCACCCCACTGTCGTGCCTTTGTGCGCATAGTAACAAAGTGTGTACCAGATTTCTCAAAGGGGGGCATCGCTGGCGTAGTTGTCGGCTCAGCGAGCGTGATTGCTCTGCTCCTTTGGTGGTACGTACTTGCTTCCCTATGCCTAGTCTCAAAACCGTCGTAGCGAACCAATTCTGACTCCCTAGAAAGGCGATGGCCGAAAGCACTGAGCTGTACAAAGAAGCGCGCACCTGGCCGCAGTCCCACTGCAATTGCCAACGAGAAGAAAGTGGATAAGAATACTCCAGTTCCACAAAATGACGCTCCCGAGATTACCACAATTTCGTCGGCCGTGAATAGGGCAAATCCTGGTCGCGCCTCAACCCTTCCTGCCCGCATCTGAGCGCATGGCTAGACAAATGAGACGATAGAATGAATCCCAATCTTCAAGCACTTTATCTCTACGACAAGATCAGCCTCTGCGGAAGTGATCAACCTCATACCACTCGTCACTGCTGGAGCTTCTCCAGGACAGGTTCGGGATAACTCTGGACAGGAAGCAGTACTCTTGAATAGCAAAATCAGACCGTCTCTGAAGGTGATTTGGGCTCTTGGTCCTGGCCGTTGAGGGTATTTTGGGAGACCGACCGTCGCTCTTCAAGAGTAGGCTTGCTCTCGACCGATGGCTTCACGGACTTCGCAGGTGGCTCAGGTCTCTCTGCACACTCACGTTAGCGCCAACTCGACATAATTGCACCGTATGTGCTGTCTCTGTAGTTTAGAGTACACACCTCGTAGCTCTTCCGTCAACGTGAAGAACGGCAGCACCACGATCAGCATCGGTAGAACCTGGCCGAAAGTCCATTTGTTCTCTGCTCCAACCGCCCAACGCCTGTCCAGCACCAATCGTCCCACGCCCATAGCCAACAGAGTGAGGATAACGAGCCACACCACCGCAGCCGGCGGCGCAACCATCATCAAAACAGTCCACTGCGCGACCTCGTAGCTCTTCCGTCCCGGCCGTCCATCACGAGCACCAAACCTCTCCTCAACCCGCCACAGCCACGTATACACCCGCTTCCGCACCCACCTTATCTTCAGCACATTCGTCACCCTCTCCACCCCCGCCGGCCGTGCCGTCAGCGCCTCCAATCTCTCCTTCCTTGCCCTCAGCAAACCCCGATACGTCCTCGCAGGCTGCTCCCCACCCTCCATCTGTCCCCGCGCCTTCACTGCACGCAAGATCATATCATGCCGCATCCCCCACGCATCCTCCTTCACATACATCATCCCTAGCTGCCAGAAAAACACCACACTCAGCAGCACCATTTGCACCGTATACATCGCACTAACCCCCAGCTGCCGGCTGCGTATGCGATCAAACGCGCACTGGATCGGGCAGTCCCGCGTCGACTCGTCGTAGTCGCGGAACGAGAGGATCGCGGCCACGAGCAGCATCACGTAGTTGCACAGCATGAGGAACACGCGGAAGTCGCGCAGGCGGCGGTGCTGCGAGAAGTAGGAACGAAGTGCGAGGAGGGAGGCGAGGTGGGTGACGGCGCTGAAGAAGGAGAGGTCGAAGACGATCCAGAAGTGACGCGAGGAGATGGTGCAGTGGCGTGTCCAGCCGATGGTGAGGATGGTGAGGCCGGTGAT
This sequence comes from Lophium mytilinum, assembly GCA_010093605.1. Taxonomy (NCBI): domain Eukaryota; kingdom Fungi; phylum Ascomycota; class Dothideomycetes; order Mytilinidiales; family Mytilinidiaceae; genus Lophium; species Lophium mytilinum. The sequence goes on along the minus strand of MU004182.1, from coordinate 86,203 downwards.
GAGTTGTTGGTCGGAGAGGCCGAGGGTGATGTGCTCGACGAGGGCGTGGAGGCGGGTTTTGAAGCGCGTAATTTCGTCGTCTGTGGTGAGGTGGAGGGCGCGGCGGAGACAGAGGAGGATGTCGAGCAGGGAGAGGAGGGTGATGGGCATGGCGAACAGGACGGTTAGGATGGCTGTTATGCCGAAGGACCAGACGACCTGGGGGGGAGTTTTAGCTATGGATCGAATCTGATTTGGCACGCTGGGTATGAAGAGACTGGCACACTCAGAAGCACTCTGTCCTCTGCGGTTGTGTGTGCACTTCTCTGCCACTGCTTGGAGTGCTTAAACAATTTTCCACATAGCTCAAAGCTAAGAGCTTCTACCTTTCCTACAGTTCTGGAAATGCGTTGAAGCACCACAAGCAGCGGCAAACAGGTGTAGAGAAGGCAAAATGCCTGCTAAGTGTACCTCCTTTTTCATGCCCCGCGTGTTTGGGTATGGAGGAGCTGATTTGACCGAGAAACATACCCCGATTCCGGCGACATCAGGAAGGCCATCGCCGTTTGGGTTTGGCGGGGGGCAGTGGTGTGGGTAATTTGTACAGTTTGGCTGTGTTCTGCAGAACATGGTGAGTGTCTTCACGATGGAAGTCGGAAATGTGTAAATATCCCACTGCGCAGTATATAAATTCCAACTGTTCTTCTCACCTCCATGGGGGCCGAAACCCAAAATGTGTTTCTGCCTGGCTATATGAGGTTGAGCAGCCCCATGACATCATGTGTAGCATGCTTCGCATGTGCTGATGTGTCGGAGGCGCTTACCATGCATCAATTGGCTAGAGTGGCGAGGATCGACCGATCCTTCGAGAGGGGCTGGGGGCCCTAAAGGCGAACACCGCGGAGCCATGCTTGGAAGGTAATTGAAGTCACTTGAACTCTTCAGCGAACGGGTGGTAATCGACATTTTTTTCGTTGAACTTTGCAAGAATTATGAGACTGGGTGGTAGAGGAAGGATGAAATTAGAACCTTGTTGCTATACCATATCTTAGGATGCTGGAATATCTGGGTAATTCAGCTGGCCTTGATTCCCTGTTTGGCCCCCAATGTCAGTTTTACCTAGGTGCTACCTCTTCCCCGATAGCCCTGAAGGCCAAATGTCCATCTGCGCATACCACCTTGGGAGCATCTGGAAAAAGAGAAACCACCGCTCACTTGTACCACAGCGAGACCAACACAACATAATAGAATCGGTGATTGTGTCCTTTCTCGACGGACGAAGCATCACTCACGCTTTCTCGCGCCCTTTACCCCACCCATACCCACTCCGGCCAGAAATGCCAACCTCAAGAAAAAGCCGAACCACGTCAGACCCAGATTGATCCACTCCTCACCCCTCCAAAGCCTCGGGTCCCAGAACGCACCGCTCGTGCCCTCCAAGCCACCCTGGCCCACCCACGCCGCGTAAAGATGGCCTACATCTGAGCACGAGATTGCCACAATCGCACCTCTCCAGATTTTCAGGTCCCTTGACGGGCGCAGTACGGTCAGCTCAAACACACCGAGGAGGACGTACAGCGACGCCACTTGCGCAAGGAGGAGGTGGTTGAGAGAAGTGAGGGGAGCGCCGGACACGTAGACATTGGGCTGGGTGATAATGGAGAGGTAGGTGGGAGTCGTGAAGAGGGATTGCGCGGCACCGACGATGGCGGAAAAGGGCTCCAGGTAGAGGTGGAAGAGGCGATAGACGAGGGGGACAGGGTGCGGGATGGCGGCGCCAGAGGTTGAGGTTGGAGAAGACATTGTGGGTGTTGCTAGCTTCCTGTAGGGTTTTCGGTGGGCGAAGCTGGGGAGGTAGTATGGGGCTGCTCCTCGTTTCTTGTGTTTAACGTGGTGATATTGGGTCTACGGTCGTTGTGGTTTGGTCTAAACTGCGCAAGAGAGATGAGTGGTGCGCAATATCACGGCCGTGGATTGATGGGAGCTTGCACACGTGCGTTCTTGACGGTTGCACAGGTGGTAAAGTTGATGTTCGGCGACTTTGTATTCAGGCACTCTTCCTAGCAGTATTCCATGGAGTGCTAGTCTTTCAAAAGATCGGGAGTGATGATGGGAGTTGTGACAGGACGTTGCGTCGTCTGTTGGAGGTGTGTTTGAGTGGAGCCGCTAGTCGCCAAAACAGGTTAGCGTATTCTCCGACCACCTTACTTCAACCTCACACCTGGGTATCACATCCTAGCAGAAACATCATCGAGCATGTAGGGACTGCTTTGATCGTCTCGCTCAACCCGTCAGCCCATTTGTTTCTGTGACTAACAAAGATTCAGGCTATCTTCAACGGTATCCGTTTCACTATGTGCCGGCACGGTCTCGGTCACATTTGCGCATCTCTCTAAGCGCTCATCACATTCATCATGCAAAGCTTTCCGGAAGCGGACTTCCCCCCGACAGATGTTTACAGATACTCGAGATGTGGATGACGAGTGCAAGCAGCAGCGATCCTTCGATCCGAGCTTTGATCATGTCCTCACGGGCCTCAACACCATCTCATCTCAGCGTCACAGCCGTGTGTATATAGCCAATCTCCTCAATTCATCATGTTTCATTTCGCGACCTGGTCGAGTTACGGCCCGCACGGCACCCACGGAGGGCCTGAGCACTCCCGCACTTCATTTCGGAGCATTCTTCGTGATGATTCGCAGCCACAGAGGGAGCAACCCGTGCCGTGCCGTCATGCTTTTCTCCCCACCCGCAAGGCTGCAAGGCGAGCCGAACTTCCCGTCAAACTCTAAGCCCTTAGCTCGGCTTCATGGTCTCGAACCTTGGTGCTAGGCCCTTCAAGATCGGTCCAAGGGCTTGCGGCACGGCACAAGCACGAGTCATCATCCACTCCATAATCGAGGCCGATGAATCCTCGCCGAGCACAAACATTCATCCTATGATCAAGGAAGTAGTACAACCACTCACTAGGATAGAAGAAACAATTCTGACTATCCAAGTCCAAAACAAAAACCAAGCTGGACTTGTAGGGACTCGCCTACCTCGAATCACCGGATGAAAGAAATTGGAGCGTCACCTGATATCACGACATGCCGATAGCGGGCATCGAAGTCAGAGGTGGCTAGAATGGTTGCCAGAGAGCGGAATACATGTTAGATGATTCAATGTCTGTCCGTGTCGATAGGCGCCGCAGTTGCGATTGCGACGAGTCAGAATTCGAGGCAGGTCTCCCCGTCTGCCCCGGGGCCCACCGCCGCCGTTGAACGGAGAGAAAGATGTCTCAGGAGACTCGAGGGTCAAACCTTGCGAGAAGCGGACGGATATGAGGCGGACGGATGGGAAGTCGAACCGTCCCTTGTTTCCGCGTGAGCGAGTAAAATCGTCAAAGTGCATCTTCAGCAGCTGATTGGACAGCAATTTATTTCAGCACACCACTTCGAGAAATGACCACACCATCTCGAGCATAGAACAGTCACATGATCTAAACACCATGCGACCAGGGCCAGTGCTCGCACACTGATCGGAGCCAATCAAGGCGCCAAGACAGGGATTAGCTGTGGTGGTGGCTTGAGACACTCCTGGGTGCTGGGAAAAGTCCCTCTTCCCCCCGCGAGGTGGGCCGCGAGCGTTGAGCATGTTGGAACTGCTTCACACCCAACATCTTTCGCTTTCTATTCTCGAAACCAAAGCTCTCGGAGGCCGCGCAGGCTACAGCGTCAGTTTTGATGCGCTGGCAGAGTGGCGTTGGCGATCCTAGCACAGCCTCACTTGTATGCAGCTAGGGACGCACCTAGCCACTTCTCAGCTTCCCTGGGACGGCCGTTCCGGTTCGACGGCTGTGGCTCCTTCGCGTACCAAGATTCCATGACGGTTCTCGCACGAGCACCGATCACGAGGGTCTCAGAATAGCACTGCAGAGGAGCGGTCACTGGGTCTTGTCGTGCATGCGAGTGCGGCGATTCAAGGCAGGCCGTTGTCCATGGCAGGATTGGACTGCACTTGCGCGTCTTTTGCTTCTCCAGGCCGAGTACGGCCGCACAGTGAGGCGTCAACACCACCTGCTGCCGTTTGGAGAGAGGCGCATACAGCCTATCATGTCCATGGTCTGGTTTCGGACCCAGCTCGGAAGGATGCGGTCTGATGTTGGTCGCTAGGTCCTTTTCATCGTCCTCACTGCTCGATTTAGCTTGCGCCAGCCGGTAGAAGCAAAGGCGCTCTTTCAGCAGCGGTGTGTCTTGCGGTGAGAGCTTTCGTTGGTGTTGACTCGTCTGTTCGCAACGTCAGCTGTCGAGAGGCAGCCCCAGCAGATCTATCGGAACTGGCGGCGGGAGAAGACGGATTTCAACGGAATTACGCTAGTATCTGCACGGCGGTCAGCTAGGCTCGGAGGGGTAAGAGGTGTGCCGATTTTGGTGGTGACACTAACAAATTAGCACAGGGGGCTACCCTGGCCGCCATTGACGCGTGATTTTCATAAAAATCGGATTTCAATTTCCACCCGTTTAAGGCCTCCGTATACGGCTTAGGCTGCCCGGCTTGGTGTTATAGATTATAAGGTTACAGGCGATTAGCGCAGAGCCTCTAACAATATAGATTAGACGTTGTTTTAGTATAATAAGGTAAGGATTTTGTCTGCTAGCTATTAGCACCTGTATCTTATTTAATTTTAATTATTTAAACATATTAAAATATAGAAAATTATTATAATTCTTGTATTACTACCCTTATAGCCCTTCTAGGTAGTATTACAGCTACCGCGGCCGCTACTATTAACGTTAGTAAGCTTACGGAGCTATTAGATAAGGAAGAATATACCCTTACTAATAATAAGGCCGCTAAGATAGATAAGATAGAGGCTAAAGAGGAAGTTAATAAGGTTCTAGATAGCTTTATTTCTTAACTACGTAATTTACTGCTGTATAATTAGGTTAACTTTATGCGCTAGTTTAATAATAAGCTTACTAATAAGCGCGCGCGCTTTAAGATGCGCTTTAACTATAAGGAAATTAAATAGTTAGCCGTGCTTCTCTAGCTTAATAAGATTAAGTATACTTACGGGCGTTATTCTTATCTAATTCTCTCACTCTACGTACTTCTTTAGCGCCTCTTAACACCACGCCGCTTTAGTAACATACTAGTAGTATTTAGATATAGCCGCTTATAGCTTTATACTATATTTAGAAACACTATTATCTTTCTTATAGATTAGTAGTAGTAGCGGCTATACTAGAATAGGCGGTAGCTTATACGCAAGAAGCTAGAGAAGTATATAATAGCTATAGAACCTTATCTAGGTATTAGTAAAGTCTAGGGCTATATAGATAGAACTACTCGCCTAATTATATAGCTAAAGAACCCCCGGATCTAGCGGATAATATACTCCGGGTATAAAAAGTACTGCTACCTTAAGTTCTAGTCTATTATTACTTCTAACAGTATAATCTAGTCTCTTACTAGGCTATTTCTAGGTAGTACTAGCGACTTTATAATAATAGAGGAGTCCGGGCTATCTATAAAGCTAGTAGAGCTATATAGTAACCTTCTACTAGAGAAAGTTTAGTATCTTTATAGCAATTCCGCATATATTAATAGATAGGGCATAATTAGTACCTTTAAAGGGAGGCTAGAGAAATATATAGCTTGGCGCCCTAATTAATATTAGTATAATAGAGAGATGGTAAGCCTATATATAGCTATTAAGCACGGCTTTAGTTTAGTATTAAAATACTAGAGTTTTAGTTTATTTAGGTTAGTAATAAGAATAGAATTATTGCCCGTAGGAAGCTATTATATTATTACCGTGCTACTAACAAATTATTTAAGCTATTTCCGGGGTAATTAGATGGCGGACGTGTATAATATAGGCACGCCTAATATTAAGAAGTACCTAGGCGTTAAGAAGGGCGTATAGGAGTATAGAATTAAGGTTATAGTAGGCTAAATTATAGTATTACTATACTTATATAGCCTTTCTATTTTATACAGCCTTTCTATTTTATTACTAGCGTGTAAACTAACGTTACTGCTGCCTATTACGCAAGAAATTGGCTAATTAGACGCGTTTATTTAGGTTAGCTCCCGTTAGTTCGCAAAATAAGCGAGGAAAATTAAAACTCTATAGATAATATTAATTTTACATCTACCTACTTTATATATATAAAACTAACACTAAAAGTCTATTAATTTATTTAAAAATAACTAGAAAATATAGCTAATAGTCGCCGCTATAATTTACACTACTTACTTTCCACCTATAAGTAATAGCGTCTAAAATACATTAGTTATAAAAAGCGGAACTAAAAAAATATAAGTCTCTAGAGGTATTAGGCCCTAAATTAAGGCTAGCTAGGCTAGCCACCTTTATAGGGCTATATTCCTCCGCTAATAACGCCCTCTTATTCTCTCCTCTATTAATAACACTCTTCTTTCTTTCTCTATTATTATTAATTGCACGTTCTATATTACCAGCAACCTCGCCAAGAGTCCTACTATACTTAGCGCCCTTAGTTGCCTTAGTTTAAACGCAAGACGGCCGCTTAGAGTCTCTCTATATTTTTTCTATATTAGTAATTACCCTCTTATAGTATAGTTAATTAGTAGTATAGTAGGACGCCTACAGCTTCTTATAGTTACTTACTATTTAAGTAGAATCTATTATAGCCTAGATAGAAATTACTAGGCCCCGTGTAAAGGCCTTAAATAACTCTCTCTATCCCGCCATTATCCTCTTAATTTAAGCCTTAGCCTTAGCCGCACGGCGCCTCTCTCTCTTATCTATATAAGCAATTTAACGCTCCTTAACCTCTTAATGCATGCGGTATACAGCCGTAAACCCTCCGCGGCGTAAAGATCCTCTACTAGGCCTCCGCTAAGGCCGCGGCGCCTCCTCTAGTGCATTAATATTATTAATTCCTCTCTTTATACTAATTAAGCGCGTAAGATTAATAATAACAGCCTACTGCTAGCTATTATAGGTTTATACCTTAGGTAGGCCTTAAAGCTTCTTTTTAATTACCTTATTTATATCCGCCGCCTTTATAATAAAGACGTTAAGCTGCTATAGGTACTTATTATCTCTCTATACTATTCTAGTCTTCTCTCTTTTACCCTTTTAGATAGTAATTCTCTTATTAATTTTATTCTTTAACTAATTATATTTATTATAGAAGTTATAGCCGCGCTCCATACAGCCTATAAGCTTATTTATTATTACTACTATCCTCTCTATATACGCCTTAAGCTAACGCTTATAGGCCTAGTAGCAGTACTAGTTTAGCAGCTTAATAAAGTAGAGCTGCTTAGCCGGCCTTAATTACTTATATATCTCTAGAGAAATAACGTTATAGAAGGGTAGAAGGACTATTAAGGCGTTCTTATCCTCTACCTTAGAGTACTCTTAAGTCTACAGAATATTATCTATATTATTATCCAGCTTAATAAGCTCCGGCTATTTATTCGCGTTAATCTTATAGAGCGCGCGGTAAGGCCCTAGGGCCTATAGAGGAGCCTATAGAGGCTATAGAGGTATTACTAAAGGCTTAGGGCAAGAAATAATTAGATAGAAGGGTAGCAGCGCATATTATAGAACTGCGTATAGCTACGGAACTCTATACAGCTGCGGAACTCCAGGCGCGGCATTAAGAAGAGAGGAAATATTAGGCTGGCGAGAGGATATTATAATATAATAAAAATTAAGGTTTATATAGAGATTATAAGAATTTAAGGTAGAAGCTAATAATAGATTATAATAGGGTAATTCTACTACTAATAAAATAGCGTATAGATCTTCCTCCTCTTAAATATTTAGTTAAGGGCTTTCTATAATATTTCTACGCCTTCTACTTCCTCTCCTCTCTCTATATTATCGGCCGGCCGTTTTTATTAAAAATAGCATTAAAAATATAAATCTTATTATATATTTAACCTTCTATATAGCCTTAGGCCTCCTTTACAGCCTTATATATAGCCTTAGGCCTTAATTATAGTGCAGGCGATTATAATATAAGGAAGTTAAGGATTCTTAGAAGGATCTATAGATTGTTAGGGCTATAATAAGATAGAACGGGCCAGTAGCCTTATCTTGGCGGCGCCTTACTATATACGGCCTGCACGAGCTGCCTTAATTAGAGACCTTATCTAAGGTCTCCGGGCATGCAGGCCTTACGCTAGGTATGCCGCTAACTAGGGGGCCCCCTACTAGTGGGCATTTTGTGAAAATTTGTGAATACCGAGCTAACTAGGGGCCTGCAGTAGCTCAAGCCTCATCACACCGATTTACGTGGCGAATTTCCTCCTACGGCCGTGCGATTCGTCTCTGAAATCCGTCTAGAGCGCAGCTGCGAGGTTCCTCTGGGGTCGATCATCAGAAGACGAGCATGAATTTGCTGCGCGCAATAGGCAGGGCCATGGCGAGACGACGCGGCGACAGCCAACGGGGCTCTCGTCTGATCATGCCCTCCTGCATCCCACCTGCAGCCCTCCACGAATAACGGGAGCGCCCTCGTGCATGGACTGCTCTCGCCGGCTCCACTGGGCTGGTGTCTGCGAATCGCCTTGGGCCCGCCCAACGCCCGCCCGCGAGTGGTCCTGGGGTCCCTTCAGCGTCGTGCTGCCGGCTTCTGTGCTTTTCCCTCGCAGCCCCCAGCGCGGCCCACTCGGGCGCAAGCGCCGTTATGGCGGAAGCCTCCTGGCGATGCGGCCCAGCTCCTGGCAGCTCTGGCGTCCCGGACGGCGCGTTGATCGCTTCTTACGCATCGCGGTCGCGCGGCTGGGTCAGGCCTGTATACATATCGAGTTGCGTGCCCTTCTCCACACCTTCCGAAGAAGTCAGCACCAGGAGCCTCATCAGCAATACTGTCCAACCATTCCCTAGGCCCCCTAATTCTCGAAGAGCCCGGCTGCTCAGTGCTCACTGCATCGTCCCCATACGGCAACTCGCGGCTTCAGTCTGCGCCTCGACTTTCTACGACCCCACGCCACCCCCCGCTGAACGAGACCTTTAAACTAAGTGTCCGCTATTTTTCATAGCCTCATTGTTTCCTGCTCTTTTTTGGCCTCTGCTCTGCGTTGTCAAACGTCTGCAGGCGTCTCAGAAACCCGCAGGGACCAGTCGCCGCTGAGCCACACTGCCCCGCCGATTCGCTCTCGGCGCATCCGAGCCAGTGGCGCAACTTTCGCACGACAGGCACGTCTTCCCAAAAGCCTCCACTCCAAGTACTCGGCCCGCCCAACTAACAGACCATGCAGCCGTTTATATTACTGCCTCGTCCCGCCTGCCGGAGTCGCCACCCCCGAACGCCTCATAACCCCACGACCTTGGGACCTCGTCCTCCAGAAGGCTTACGCATTCTGCCTTGGCTGACCATTGCTGACCGCGTCTGGGTACGTTCTGCCCGCGACCTGTTGCTTTTTGGTGGTTGCTCGAGCTGACATGCGTTGGAACGGGTAGTACTACATTTGACCATATGCCTTCATGAAGAACTTGGCGCGCACGAGAAGTTGTAGTACAGGACCCAGTCAGCCGCTTCCCGTGGTTCCCAGCAGGGTCGCACGCCGCGGTTCCTCGACATGGCATCCTATAAATCACAATTCAACCCTCCAAGGAGATCGGACCTCCAGGCGCCGTACGCCCAGCGCGCACCGTCCACTCGTCTACCCTCGCGCTCTGTCACACCTACTTCCGCACAGTCACAAATCCCCACTCCGAACCCGTCAAAGCTACAGAAGAAAAAATACACGAGAGATGAGCAGAACCAACGCGGCGGGCTGGTAGACAATCAGCGCATGGCCGCGTCGAAATCTTTAGTAACGGATGGGAGTCGCCGAGGCACGTCGAAGCCCACCTCATCTATACTACATGGGCCTCCGGCCATGTCAATACCCCGTTCTATCCCGCAACCTTCGTCTTCTCGCCTCCCTCGATTCGAGCCTGCCCCGGCTGCTCGTACGCCCTCCCTGGTTTCTGGATCGTCGGCGTCAACCATCGATAGTCCGAGGTCGAATATACTGAGGCGGAAACAATCGTCTATTGGAGTTGGGAATGCAAGGCAAACGTCGCGCACGAGATCGGACTCCATGTCCTCTCAAGAAGATGGACAGGCAAGGAGGGCAATTCCGGGTGGTTACAAGGATCCATTTTCGGAGACAGTCTTGGGAATCTCGTTACCGCCGACCTCCTCAATCCTGGCTCGAGCTGAGCCGGAACTGTTTCCTCCCGAAAGGCCAGACTATGGGTACAACATGGCATATCAATTAGCCACCGACGATTTGCCACCTCCAGCGCCTACCTATGCTCTCTCCACCACCCCTTCAACCCGGTACTCGGAATCCCCTGGACCCTTCAGCGTCACATCGACCCCGACGTCAATGTCCTCCTACTCACCTGGTGTTGTGATGACGACAAAGCCCACACGAATGAGGCAGGCTAGCCCTATGCAAAGTAGGCCGCCTGTCACACGGCGAACACCTGAAGCTTCCTCCAACCTGCGCCAGCAACATGGTCTCTCGTCCGTCAGAGAATCGACCATCTCAACGTCGTCATCGTCGACAGTTCGTCAGGACTCTGTAAGACAGAAAGAAAGGGAGAGGAACCAAAACAACCGTCTGGACGCACCGCCCCCAAGCCCTCCTGTTCAGATATCATCCATGTACTTCACCGTATCCCAGACTGATGTCTCTCAACCTGGCAAGTCTCTCGAGCTCCAGCTGTCGCCACGACCTTCGACAGTCCCAAAGCAAACCCAAATTCCACCGGAACTCGCCCATCTAGCAGACCAAGCACAGCTACGAAGGCCATCGACTCGGAGACCAGCTAGACCTAGCCGGGATGGTACCTCCGATATTGTCGGATTACGGGAACCTTCGCCTATCATTCAGAGCAATATGTCGAGTTTCCCATCACCTCACAAGCGTACAAGCTCGTCGGACTCAAAAACAGGCGTTCCACCTCCATTCTCTAACGGCAAGGCTCGGTTTGGTGCTCCTTCGAAGCCGCCTTCGCGCAACCCATCGCCTAATCCCAGTCTTCCCTCCGGCTTTGCTCCAATGTCTCGCGTGCCAACCCGAGGCACAACTCCGGATGCTCAGAGCGACGCAGAAAAGAGGCGCGCAAAGACGGTGCCATCTCCTGCGCCCGTCCCAAGCCCGAGCAAAACGTCGCGATTTGGTTTCTTCGGTCGACGGACTAAGACAGATCCGACCGCGACATCCTCTAAGTCGGAAAAGAAATTGCAGCGAAAGGGTCCGATGGCTGGCACTGGCCATGAAGGCTACAGCAAATACAATGTCAGGGGTCGCAGTGGAAGCTCTGCGAGCGCTAACAGCGTCGGCGGAACCGCTAGTGCTGGCACAACCACGGAGAGCTTGAACAGGACACCATCAAGCCGTAAGAGCAGCATGACCAGCACCACCAGCGCTGAGATGGATGATTTCTTCTTGGAAAGACTCGCACCTGTGGTCATCCGGGGAGCTGGCAGTTCAGAGCTCTCTCGAAGCCCAGAACCAATGCGCAGCGTGAGCAGCATTGAGACCGATCGACCAAGCATCGAGATGAGAATTGGCCCCAATACTCAAAAGCCAGTCTCGTCTACACGAAACGGTGTCGAAGCTAGCAAGCCGACATTGCTTCCTTCAGCCATGTCTGATCCAGTTCGCACCGGGTCGCCAATGAAGAGACCACCGATGACCTCGCGCAGGTCTTCGGCAAGCGACGATGAATCGAAGCGTTCTTTCCTTCCATCTCTTGCTGCTCGTCGCACGTCGCGGAGATCACAATTTATGGAAGGAGGAGCACTTGCCAAAGTCCCTTCCCCAGTCAATACTTCAGATAACAAGTCTATGAAGGGTCTTGATAGTGCAGTATCTGGGAAGCAGTCCATTGCCTCCAACAAGTCCCGTGCCGGAGTGGACGATGTTTCCGAAGGCAAGGAGGGCAACTGGCTCAAGTCGAAGAAGGCTGCCCCCGCAGCGAAGCCGACCAGGAAATGGAACTTCTTCCAGAGAGCTCACGCTGCACCTAAGGCCGATTCGCCCGTCGTAGAAAGCGCTCCTGTGCCTAGACCTACCACATCGCGCTCCGTCGCTCACTACGCGCTCATGGACCCCCCCAACGGGATGCACCTGGAAGATTTGGAGCAGATTATGCAAGAGGCTGACAGTACTCCAGAGGAGCAGTCCACTTTTGAGGATCAAAAGCCCGCTCAGCAATCTCAACAGCGTCCTGGCAAGGGACATGTTGAGTCAATGCTGCTCCCTTCGCCGCCCGCATTCCCTTCCGAGTTTGCACGACCAACTAGACCTGCCTCACCCCAAGTTACATTGCGACGAGAACAGCATGCCGAGCATCACGCGTCGCCTAATAATAATTTCTTCAACCATATTCCCAACCTACCCATTTCACCTCCCCAGGAGCAGCTTCCAGAAAGGGAAATACCACGACCTTTGTCTCCACCGGAGACTTTAGTCCCACCAAAGTGTTTTGCTCCACAGGCCTATTCTCCGCCGGCACCCCCACCATCGTTTCCTCCTCCGAGGCCGAGTCGGCTTGCTCAAGTTGGACGTATTCCACAAGTTGTGTCAAGAAGAGACCGAGATCGAAAGCCGCCGTCGGTTTCCTTTTCGAGGCCGTTTGTTCCTGATCAGCCTCATCCCTCTATTCCCGTTCGGACTTCGATTGATTCCACAAACTCTGTACTCGCTACCTCTGGACCAATAGAGTCGTTCCCTGTCCTCCAGGGACTCAATGCCCTCAACCATGGATCTGCAATTGCTGGGATCAGCCCTGATCGCCACGACTCCAATGTTAGCGAGTTTTTCAAGTTTCCACCTCGAAAAGATTCGGAGCTGTCGTACTCCAGCAGCTCGGGTATCTGGAGCTTCCCGCCAACTACTGGAACTGCTGTTATTCCTGATCCAACTGCGCCGCTCTCCGAGGACGAGCTATGGAATGAGTATGATGACCTCATTGATCAAGTTCTCTCTCCAACGGACTCAAAGAAAGCCACATCGTATCAGTCCAACGGCCTCGCAGCAAACGAGGGAAGGTCGAATCGTCAGCCACCTCCAGGTCCACTGACCCTAAGCACCAAGCCAAAGCGGACACACGGTACTTCTAACTCTGGTGGCTCGTCCACAGGTCCCGCAACGACCTCGCTACATCTTCGCCGCTCTCGCCTTCTAGCTGTTCTCCACTCTGCCCAAACGCCTACTACGCCTCTCTCTATGTCTGAATTCTTCGCCGGCTACGGTGAACGCAACCTAAGCGTCATTGACCCTGTGACCGGCCGCCTCAGCCTCTCCAGTGCCCGCATGTCGTCTGGATCCGGCCCCCAGAACCGCCCTAGCTCCACTCGCTCGAGTCTCCCTGCGTCACTCAGCCTCAGTGCACGCCAGTCCAAGGCTACGCTGGCGTCGACTTCTGACAAGAGCCGCAATAGCAACTCTAGCGCGGTTAACAGGTACAGAGACACTCGGCTGATCGAGATGGCGGAAGCTCAGAACGACGGACTTGTTTCGATGGCGAACCTCAGGTTTGGCGCCCTGATGACAAGCAAATGGCTCAGTTTCGGGCGCGTTTTATTCAGCCCTGCTCATTTCGAACTCAAAGATCCAGCAGAAGACCGCGTGTTGGTAATCGATGGCCTTGGGAAGGATTGGTCCTACTACTGCGCTCTCACATACCCCGAAGCCACAGTCTACAACCTTGGCCCGGGCGTGTCTAGCACGAACGCCAACACCTCCACAGGCGAACCCTGGTCTACTCTCCCCAACCACCGCCACATTGCCCATCCCTCGCTTGTCCACCCGTTCCCTTTCCCAAGAGGCTTCTTCGCAACGGTTGTCCTGCGCTTCCCCGCCGCCTTGCCATCCTCAGTCCACCGCTCCATTGTCTCCGAGTGCAAGCGCGTGCTCCGCCCTGGCGGATATCTCGAGATCTCGGTCCTTGACCTCGACCTCGTGAACATGGGCAACCGAGCCCGCCGGGCCGTGCGGGGATTGAAAGTCCGCCTGCAAGCCACCGAGGAGAACATCAGCCTGCGCAACGTGAGCGATGAGGTCATGGGCCTATTGGGCCGCCGCGGATTCAGCGGAGTAACGAGATGCTTCGTCGGCGTTCCTGTCGCGGGCCACTTGCCTACCGCGAACGCGACTCTCAACAGCGATGGCAGCACCAGCACTGCTACGGATTCTGACAAGACTGCGGCGCAGAAACTGTCGTTTTCTGACCTCCTCAATTCGCCGTCGCCTTCTGATCCTGCCAAGGCGTCTTCGGTGGATGATGGCATCGCGGAGATGGTTGCGAGGGTGGGCAGGTGGTGGTATAGCCGCTGCTACGAGGCTGCCGTGTTGCCGACCGATGCCGAGCCAGCAAAGGCGTTGGAGAGCAGTATCTGGACCGACGAGGCGCTGATCCGGGAGTGTGAGAAGCGCGGGACGAGCTTTAGGCTGCTGATTGGGTATGCGCAGAAGCCTGTCGTTGGGGTTCGACGAACTGTCAGTGTGTGATGATGATGACGCTCACCACTCCCGCCTATTAATGAAGAAGAAAGAGGAAGAGGAGGTATATTACATGTTTCGCTTCTCGAGCGGGACTCACCACCATTTGCATATTGGTCTTTGGGTATCGGTTTTTTTCATCGGCGATTAGCGAACTTTCGTTTTCTGCTGCGTTTTAGCGATCACTATATCCTTTCGTTTTCACGCATATATGTCTCTCACGGCCGCTTCTTCTTGTGGAAGCTGGCTTTATCATCATATCATATCATATCATTGGGACGGCTTTTTGAGGCTTGCATACTTGCATAGCGCCGGCATTTACACAGAGGTTCTGGCTCAGGCCCGCATTTTTTGCCTTTGGGGGATGTTTGGGAAGGAATGGCGATATCGTAATCGGACTGGATCGGATTGATGGATGGAATGGATGGATGTAGATACGATGGCACGCTGACATGTGGATATGATCTTTGAACACTTATTCCGCTCTTCAATTTTTCGCACTCGCTCGTGACGCCTGGCTAATAATCGGAAGTCCCAAATTCATGATTTGTCGTTCAATCGTGCTTCATTTCCGATCATCGACTCCTAATCTACGGGCGGACGAAGACCCGCTGTCGCTTCCTCCTCCTTGCGTTCGTCTAGGTAGGTTTGGATAGAGTCGGAGATTGCGTCTCGTTCTATGACTATGAGCAATCCGTCCACTGAAAATGAAGAAAAGTCGCGAAGGTATTGGACAGGAACAACTCACCTCCACTCGACGAAAAGCGCAATTTGAGAAGCTTAGAGTTTCTCCCCGACAGGAGATTCGGCGGTTTCCCATGGCTGCGCTGCCGCGTCGATTTGTTGACAGGCACCGGGTCTGTAGCGCTCATCTCGCTGATGTCGAGGAGATCGCCTCGACTCTTGGCGGTGATGGTGGTGAGGAGGCTTCTGGGCGATGGGTGGCTGGTGGTACAGGTTTGAGGTACTGTAAACCATCGGTTTGTCCCATTAGTGTGCTGACGTCTTCACTGCGGGTAAGGGAACCTACGTGAGCCCGTAAGCCAGTGCCGCCGTTGCTCGTCTCTAAGCCGGATCGTGATCCGGCCAACGACCTGGTGGTTATCTGTCTTTGCCCACACCAGCACATCGGCGCTGCCGTACCTCTTCATCCGGCCGTATTTCTTTGCTTTTATCACAGATGCGGCTGCGATGGATAGGAGTCTCCACCCCGTGAGCGCAGTCAGAAATGTAGTCATAGATGCGAAGGGGGCTTGAGATGATTCCGGCGCAAAGTCGAGCTGAGCGCGAGACTCTCGGAGGATGCATTTATCGCACGAGCCTTCGGGGAGGTCTTCTTCCTTGACGCGGCGGCCTAGTGTGTCTGATTTGTAGAATGGAGAGCGGAGCTCTGAGAGGAGGAGTGCGGTGTGGTTTTGCTCTGATGATAGCCGGAGATCTACGTCCCGCCAGGCAAAGTATATTTTTGTAGAGCAAAGGCCGGTTGGGGACTGCGCTATGGTGAGGATGGCCCTATACTCCACAGTACCGCCGTTCTGGTTGAATATGTCGTAGATGAGCGCCTGCTGGGACGGTGCAACCAGCACGGGAGACCCTCGAGGTCGTACGTGGTGATCCTCCACGAGGGTTTTAAAGTAACCGGCAAAGGAACTCGCATCAGCGGTAGTCATAAAACGAATCGCTATCTCGTTGTTCACTTGCGTAGGGTCGTAGCCGCGATCGTAAGCGTCGCCCCAATCTCCGCCATTCTTTCTCTGGACCCAGTTGCAGTCAGACCAGCACAGAGTGATGCGGTCTTGCTCATCAAAGAAACGGATGTTGGCCAGTGGGAGCCAGAACGAGCTTTGGCGGCAGTGGTGGGCGTCAGTGTCTGGCTCCGTTACGATCAGCTTTCGCGTGGTTTCCCAGAAGTTCTCTGGACTGGTATGGTAGAGTTCTACTAGCTTGTTGTTTTCGCTTCGGACACGTTGAGTGGAGATGGATTGGCCTCTTGTGACTACTTCGAAGGTGGAGTGCTCAGCGGAAAATACGCATGTTTCGCCTTCGTGTGGGTTTTCGGAGGACGTTTCGGCGTTGTCCAATTTGCTCGTCGTAGATAGGACACTGGCGTCTTTCGCGTCGCGGCTGATAGGAAGCGATAAAACGCTCTCGCCCTGGCTGTCAGTGCGGGTAGCTGGGATGGCTTCATTGTCCGCTTTTAGGGTCGGCGGTTGGTCCTGAGCACTGTCCAAAGAAGCGGGGGACGAGTCTTCCGGTCGATATTGGTTCTGCAGTGGACTTGGGCTTCTATACCTACTGCGAGAGGCCGGTAAAGAGGTTGGCGGACGCTGTCTCTAGCTAAAGATTAGAGACATGTCAAAGCTGATTTGGAGACAAGTATACCCTTTGGATGGTTAAGTGAACTAGTTCTTGATGCTGTGGTCTTGATCTCGCCTCCTCTACAGGTTGATTGGCTTCTGTTCTTGAAGTTTCCAGCTCAGTTTTGCACCGATCGCCGATATAACGAGTAGAATCTGGTGATCTTTTAGATGCATCTGAGATGCGTCGGAGAAGCTCCTCAGCTTTGATACGTTTCTTGGGATCATCTAGGAGCTAAAAGAAGGTTCATTAGATCTGCCGTTTAACGCATTGCAGTGGTGGTATAATAGGAAGCTGACGAGCGATGGTTGCGCACACTCCCTACAAATGTGAATGTAAGTGCAATCAACTTACCATGAGTCTTACCCACTCCAGAGGGGCATCATCGTTTTCATCGTGGTCGGCATAGGTATTGGTCATAGACTCCAGATAGTCTAGCCAGGCGGGTATGTCGTCTGTCACATGCCAGTAAGTTTTGAAGTGATCACAGCGCTGAAGAAGAAAGGCCTCCATGTCTTTCACAGAAATGCCCTTGATAACAGTGATCATCTCCAAGAAAACGCATCCAAGAGACCATATGTCAGCAGCGGTATTCCGTGGCTCTGCATCCGCAACTTCGCGAGGGCTGTATTTCTCTGTGTGTTTGAAAACTTTATCCTCGGTCGTGCTATGGCCTTCTGTAGACCAAGCCATAGAAACTCCGAAATCGCACAAAAACACCGAGTTGTTGCTGACAAGGATATTGCCGGGCTTTATATCTTTGTGACGCGTATTGTTCTTGTGTACGTATACTACGCCGCTCGTCAGACATCCAAAAGCGCGGCGTAGGTTGTCCCGGTCTGTAACTGTGAGCTGAGCAGGAACCTGCTCGTGTAGTGGTTTCTGAGCATCATGATCGGCAATAGGCCATATCAGTAGAGCGAAGCTAGCTCTATCGGTGTAGCTACCGTAGCAACGGACGAGATGTCGGTGATGTAGTCTTCGAAGCGTATCTAATTCCTGTTCAAACTCTTTGAGCTGCGATCGTTGCTCTTTCAAGTTACCTCCTCTTTCAATCCTCTTTCTAGCAAAGTGGACTTTGGAGTCTTTGTGCTCAACACGATGGACCTGCGCCGATGCACCATTCCCAAGGAGCTTCAGTTGATCGAAGAACAGTCGGCCATCCTCAATGTGCCTATGGCCAGTGCTTTCTCCGAGGACAAAGCTGGAGCCGTGGAAAGAATCAGCAGTCCCAAGCCTCGTAAGAACAAATGGCTGGTACTTCAGCACGCGGTCAACCAGCTCTGGGTCCGTTTTGATGGCTATAGGAAGGTATTTCTCGGATAATGGAATGCACTGGTCATTGACACCTTCTGAGATGAAGGCTGCGGCAATGTTGTCGTCCTGAGCGCATCCCGCCATTCGTAGCAGCGAAAAGACCCTCGGGCAGCCGTGCCATTTTGAGAGCTGTGGAGATGCATTGAGAAGTGTGTTGATTTGATCGAAGCCAGCGTTGTCGATGGTTTGCTCTGGCACGATTAGTTCGTTGAGGCGAGATTCCACTTGGTCCCCGCCACTCGGCGCCATCTCTGCTTCTTCACGACTCTTCGCCATCACAGACACTAATTCACATCATTCTATCATCGAACCCGGATCAAGAGAAGACTTGTAATGAAAGTTGGAGTTTTGCACACCAGAAATGGGGCACCTGGCTGTCCTGCCTGCTCAAGAAAGCTCATACAGCTCCCCGAACGCGCGATGATGTATGGCCATGTCGTCGTCGACGGCACAAGCAGCCTTCATGCGACTGAGCCACCCTATCGCGCCGATCCTTCTGCCTCTTATGCAACGCTACTGCACTGCGGAACGCTCAATCTGCGAAGTGCGGGGGCCGTTTCTGCCTGAGAGCCTTCTTTAGCTCAGCCGTGTTCCCTCATCGCTTGCACTGCCTCACCGGTTTCTATACAAGGCCATTAATTGGATAGATGGGGTTTGCCTATTGCATCTCGTACGTCAATTACCAGCGTACAATGTCCGGTCTATTAAGCCTCCTACGTTTCTTGCAGACATCCTCCCTTCCTCTGGCTCAATATTAAGTCATCGATCGGCTCTGTCTCGTGTACGAGACAGATGGTTATATCTCACTTCCTTTTATTTGATTCCTACGCCACCATGGCCGAGCCTAAAGTTGCCAACTCTAGGGATGGCCCAGCCGATCAGTACATGTCCGTGCCGTTCTTTGGATGGGATCAAAACAAGATGAACCTGGAAGCCAACGAATTCATCAAGCTCTCTGGATTAGCAGACTATGCTAGCCATATTCGCCGAGGGTCTTTTCTCGCCCAAGACCGAAATGCGTTCCCCAAAGACAAGCCTCGCCACGATGGATTGACTTTGACCCCGGATGAAAGAGCTCGACTGGAGCTCGAACAAAGTCCGAGACGGATTGACAAATTCAAGCAGCCTTTCAGGCTTTGGGCAGTCGTCATACTTTGCTCGCTCGGTGCTGCAGTCCAGGGCTGGGATGAGACGGCTGTGAATGGAGCTCAAATCCAGTATCAGTATGCCTACGGAATCGACGGTGCGCAAAACAATGGTTACAGAGGCCTAACAAATAGCGCGCCCTATCTTTGCTGTACTCTCTCATGTTGGTAAGACTCTACGTGGTTTATTTCCAGCATTTGGTCTTTTCTACAAATCTCTCAACGCTTTCTTTTATATTTGCAACGTGCCCAAGAATCAAAAATCATGTTACGCTCACTAAATTTCCTGTTGAGTGGAAACTCAGAGCCTATGCTTACGTTATCTAGGCTCAATTACCCACTGAATCGCTTTCTTGCTAGGCGAGGTGTCATTGCATTGACCTGCCTGATATCCGTCATTGCTTGTTTGGGGCAAGCGTTCCCTCAAACTTGGCAGCAATTGTTCGTGGCAAGACTTCTCCTAGGGCTAGCAATCGGCCCAAAAAGGTTTGCGCTTCCGTGAACCCCACACAAGCTATTTCGAACCTCGAAACTGATAGTCACAGTGCCACTATTCCCATATATGCGGCTGAGTGCGCGCCCGCTAATGTCAGAGGCGCTCTTGTAATGATGTGGCAAATGTGGACTGCATTTGGTGAGTGTAACATTCATGAGTCGGAGTCAATGCTGATCTCCGAGTGTCAGGCCTCATGTGTGGTTACGCCGCCAGTGTCATCCTCCAATACATGCGGGATTCAAATAATGAGTCTTGCTCTTTCGCACATCTTCGGGACTCTTCTTCGTTGGCAGATACGCAGCAGACGCTGTTAAGCGCAAGATGCGTAAGTTCACCTCCGATAATCTGTGCGGGAAATCTGAACGCAAATTTTTTTGCGGTGATACCTCGCGCAGCAGTGGCGGTGCCGAAGGGTACAATCACAAGCTTGTCTACCTATACTAACTATATCCATACGATACAGAGCCTCTCTTGGAGAATGATGCTTTCCAGTCCAGTAAGCCGAGCATTCGGAGCATACCCCAAGATCATTGGCCGTTCTCTGCTTACTTTCACAGATGATACTGCCTCTGCTAGTGGCGCAGTATATCTATACTGTCCCAGAGTCTCCGCGATGGCTGATTCAAAAGGCGCATAATGGAAACAAGAAGAAATACGAGGAAGCTTTTCTTGCATTATGCAAACTCCGACACACCAAATTGCAAGCTGCAAGGGATCTCTTCGCCATCCATCACCTTCTCCTCCGTCAAGCCGAGATTACAAACAAGTCGAGGGCAGGGAAACGGCGGAGTCCGTTCCGCGAACTCTTCACCATCGGTAGAAATAGAAGAGCACTGACAGCTAGTGTGATCACAATGTTTCTTCAACAGGTACGCCAGAACTGTGCCTCGCGATCTACTGGCTTGTCTACTTCAGGGGAATGTGAGCTAATTGTTCCAGCAATGCGGCGTGAACGTGATGGCTTTCTACTCCAGCTCCGTACTCTTGACTGCAGGATTTAGCGCTCAGAATGCCCTCTTGGTTGGTCCTTCTCTAATATCGGACAATATCAGGGAAAATTGACAATAACTTAGGCGTCTATGGGGTTTGGAGTCATAAACTTTGTCTTTGCATTACCGGCTGTGTGGACTATTGATAGCTTTGGACGGCGGAGTCTTCTACTAGCCACGTTCCCGTTCATGGCGCTATTCCAGGTGTTCATCGCCGTCGGGTTCTTATTCAAGGGCACTGCTCGGACGGTCTTGACATTGACTGGGATGTATCTTTTCTCGGTGGCGTATTCTCCTGGGGAGGGCCCTGTGCCGTTTGTATGATGCCCGATTCGTCTCATGTGCATGTGTATTTTGGTTGACAAGATTTAGGTTTACTCTGCTGAGAGTATGCCATTATACAATCGCGACTTTGGTATGCCAGACAGTTTTAAGGTGGTCAATGGTTTCTCACTAACAAATTTTGCCAGGTATGGGTATAGTAACTTCTGTGAACTGGTTCTTCAACTTTCTTCTTGGCATTACCTGGCCAAGCTTTGAGACTGCTTTCCATCCGAGTGGAGCTTTTGCATGGTATGCAGCTTGGTGCATAATCGGTTGGTGGATGATCTTGCTCGTGAGTCTCTTCCTTTATAACAATGGTTTCTTCTCGCCTCCGTGGATATTGCTATCTACCAATGAATACGTACTGATCTCTTGACAAGCTTGTACCAGAAACTAAAAACCTCACGCTCGAACAGCTCGACGATGTATTCCGTATATCGGTTGCAAAGCACGCTATGCACGGCTTAAAAGAACTGCGATGGTTTTTTCACCGCTTTATCCTTCGGCGAAGACGTTGCCAGAAACCGATTCTGATACCTCGGCACGAAGACGACGAAGACGAGCAACAATCGCAGTGTCAGTTGAGACCAATTGAAGACCCTCACTGGGATGAAGAGCAAGAAGTTGAGAGCTCTATCTTCGGACTGCGCCCTCGGAACGGAATTATGTCGAGGAAAATTTGCAAACATTGTACGAAGATGTCAACTTTGGTTATCAATTTGGATGCCTAACATATATCTAGTACACCGTCGAGAGACTTTCTGAAAACAGAACTTGGACAAGCAGAGGAGCGGAGACCGAGACTACAGCCAGTCGGTGTAGGTGTAGCACTATTACGCGCTACTCAGTGGACTCGTTGTTGATTCAAGCCATCATCGTTTCATCGAAGATCTCTGTGCAACGTGGTGTCCAGTAGTCATCATCCCATGTCTTGAGGCCTATGAACTCTTTTGTTGGCGAGTATTGGAAGACTGTGCATATCTCAATGATCCATGGCTTGTCCAGATCGAAGTCCTTCTGTGCGACCAGATGTAGTCCAAGTGCTTCCAGCTTTGGGATGACCTTCCTAAACTTATGGGCCGCCGGACTGCCATCATCGACACTTCGCAGGAGCGTATGGAGCTGCTGTACCATGCTGTTTGGATGCGCGTACGGCAGTGGAGCAAGCCCAGGGTCCTGCGGACTGGAAATGTCGCTCAACTGCCGCGTCCACTCTTCCGCGGAGTCGTTCTTGCATAGGGAACATTCGCAAGGTTTCTCGGCAGGAATTACGTCGGGGTCCAAGACTGTAGGGAGAAGAGCATGGAACCAGTACCAGAAATCAAAACCTTGCTGAAGCAGCCGATATAGGAAGTTGGTGCCAGAAGATCATTGCGCGGGACCAACAGCTCAACGAATACGACATCTTTCCGAAACCATTGTTTAGGGTATAATTCAGCAATGGGCCCTTTCTCTTGTTCTATGCCAGCGAGCGAATGCCGAGACAACCCTTCATTTCTATCGACAGTACCGAGTCAAGTCAATTGCGAACACAGAGGTGCTAGTATGGGCCTTTTTTGGTACTAAAGAAGCGACAAGATGAGGAGATATGAGACTTACGGCGATCTCCCCCCTAAGGGTCATTATCTCCGGGATACTGTATTTCCAAAACGCAGTTCTATCTGGCCAACGCCAACCACGAATTAGGTCGAAAAGCTTGGCGTACCCGGCAGGATGTTTTGATTCATCATTTTGCTCATCGAGGATAGCATCGGTGTCTTGCTGCTGGAGCAAATCTGCGACTACTACACGTAGCTCTGCTGGCAATATATTTTCGAGAACACGTTCAGCAAGGTAATTGCTGTATTGCTTTCGAGACGCTAACCGAGGGAGGTTATCGAGCAGGTCTAGGAAACTCGAGAGAGACACGGTGAAGAAGTAAGCCTGGCGGGTATCATGTTAGACCAACATATTGTGGATTTGCGTGACCGGCTCTTGGTGATGGAGTAGGAAGCCTCTCATAGGTTCACGTCCATCCCACCATCTCCGTACGCGATCAATAGCAGAACCATACAAGAAATCTTTGGTAACCATGACGGGTGGCTGCTGGGCTTCAAGTTAAGAATGATGTTGATGGTGGGGCGGCTTCTAGGTTGAGAGGCTAGTCTAAATATGTCGGTAGGCTACGTTGTTTCAATGCTCCTAAGCCTACAGTTCATCACTAGTACCTGAACTTGACGCTGCTCACAATCCTTCCACTTTTCACCCCTCCTCTAATAGGCGCTCCCTAGCATTACACATACGCCTCGAACTTCTTCTCACACCAGTCCCAAAACTCGCTTGCCTTCCCTTCTTCAATCGCCTGGTAAATGTCCTCCCTCACATTCCGAATCTTCCTCCCAAAGGGCCATATATACGCCCCATTACTTTCTAGCCCTACATCCCCCGTAAACCCCGCATAAAGCATCGTATACCCCCCAAACTTCGGCTCAGACAGTATGGGCTTCACAAAAAACATCATGAACCCCGACTGATACCTGTACGCGCTCGTGTTCAAATTCCCTGGGTTCTCGACCACGCTCACTATGCCGTCTTTGCCCCATCGCTTCGCACCCTCGTCGGCGAGGAACCAATTCCCGACCTTTGAGCATGAGTAGTCGCGGTTTGAATTCATCGTCTTGCCCGAGTCAATCGATTTGAAGTCAATCCCGCCTTTCGGCGCGCCCATATCGACGATTGGTGAACTGGTCCAAACGACCCGCACGCTACCCTTGGCGGAAGATTTTGCGGCGGCCTGGAGGAGTGGGTAGAGCAATTGCGTGAAGAGAAGTGGTCCTACGCAGTTCACCCCAATATGTCCCTCGATCCCTTGCTTTGTCGTTGTGCCTATCGGCGCGCCCCCGATCCCCGCGTTGTTCCATAGGACGTCTAGCCTCGATTCCTGAGCCGCGAATGCAGTAGCGGATGTCTTTACAGCTGCGAGGTCGTTGAGATCCAGAAGAAGGGGTTTGAGCACTGCAGGTATTTCTGGCGCCGGGGAAATCGAGGTGATGATTTCGATGGCCTCGTTGAGGCGCTCTACGGACCGGCCGGCGAGGTAGATGGTCGCTCCGGAGTGGTATAGCAGTTTGACGAGCTCGAAGCCGATGCCTTGGTTGGCGCCGGTGATGAGGAAGACTTTGCCGACTTGGCTGCCGGCCGGGATGTCCTTCTCGGTGAAGGTCGGCTTGGGAGGAAAGAGTTGGGAGTAGGCTGCGCGGTAGAGGCCCATGGTGAAGCAAGACGATATGTCCTGGACGGTATGGAATGAAAATAGCTAAGTATGAAAACGTATGAGTTTAGATGTAGAAGTAGGAATGGTGCTAAAAAGACAAAGAAATCTAAAGGCAAATTCGAGGATTATCTGTGCTGGCTGAGAGGGATGACTATCTTTTTACTCCCAGGAGTGGTGCTGTCTTATAGATTTTTGCCCTAACTTATAACATTATGAACCATGGCGCCTTTTTGAAGCAGTCCGCATTGGTTTGGCAGCTTATTGCGGATCACCGCTGTGGCTGGTGCTGTCCTCCGCATGCCCACCAGCCACAATGGGAGACCCACAGTTTTGCGGAGATCCACGGACGAGAAGCGGCCCAGGGGCAACGAAGCTACGCACTCAAGCTTCACGACACTTCCAACGACGCGACACATCGTAGGACCAATTCCGAATAGTAAGAACATAATCATACTCATCCTATTACCCCCTCGTCCTGTTCTCGTCCGTTTTAATTTCGATAATCCTCAATTCAATTCTCATCTTCAACCCCATGCCCGCTGAAAGAGACCAAAGCGCAAACCCGACAGGAAGGCAGAAGTCCTGCGCACGATGTGTCAGGTCCAAGCGGAGATGCGACTTAACGCAGCCCAGCTGTCTCCGCTGCGTACGGCAGCACTTTACGTGCTCTTACCCACCCCGACCTACACACAATTTGACCCTTGTACCTGAAGATGATTCTCCCATGCCAGATGGCAACATAGATAGTGCAGCCTCCGCTTTGGATATGTCTTTGATCCGAGGTCTTCAAGAGACACCTGTTAATAGCCGTCAAGACACGTGCCTTTTGGATTTCGACTTGAATGCGGGTCTGGAAAGCGTCGGGTTTCTTCACGACCTCCTGAACACATCGCCAATGCCAGAGATCGAGCAGAGGGAAGGTTCACTGGTCAGATCGACACACATTCGACAAGCTCGGTCGACACGCCTTCCACAAGTTAAGGCTTGTGAGTGGGAGCTCACGCCTGCGTCTTATGCGCGGATTAGCTATGCCATCGATCGGATGAAGGAGGCTCCCGCTACGATGGTGTTGGAGAACCAAACGCCGTGGTCACATCCCCTTCTTTACGAGGATTGCATGCCTCGAGTACTACAGGGTATACCACGCAAAACTAGCACTTAGAGATAGACTTCTCTAACAAGCCAAAAGAAGCTCACGCAACCTGCGCCTTATACCTCGCCCGAAACGAGACCAACTCCGCTTTCTTCGCCCGCCACGTAATCGACCGCGTAAAAGAGGTCACCTCAAGCCCACCTCCAACGGCGCCCGTAGACATACTCGCCCGTGCACACGCACTAATACTATATCAAGTCATGCAAGCCTTCAGCGGTGACGTACGTCCCCTTCCTCTCCCTCAACCATCTTTTACTAACACCTCCACAGCTCCAACTATACGCTCACGTCGGCCCTACCTTCCCCCACCTCGAAGAATCCATCTACGCCCTCTACACCACCCTCCAGGAAGCCGAGGACCCCCCATACCCCGCTCTCCTTTCCCTCTACCCCGCCGCCACCGCTCGCGAGGTCTGGTGCGCCTTCATCCTCCGCGAATCCTCCCAACGCACCCTCCTTACTCTCTGCCAATTCCTAGTGCTGCTACACCTACTACAGGGCCGCTCCTACTGCGTCAACCACGCAGCCGTCACGAGTAAGATCACAACGTCGGCGCATCTGTGGCACGCGAGCTCGACCATCGAGTTCGCGAGCGCGTGGAACGAGAAGCGGCATTTCTTGGTGGCGGATCTGGATTTCACGGAGGTGTTGGAGGGGGCGGGGCCGGAGGATATTGATGTTTTTGGGCGGATGATTTTGGTGACGATTTTGGGGAGGGATGATATGTTGGGGTGGTTTGCGGAGAGGGGAGGTGTGTTTTAGGGGGCAGTATTAGGGGGCGTTGGTGGATGCTTAATTTTGGTGCTGGGAGAGGGCTTGATTGGGGTACTTTGTGTGCGGTAGACTTTGAGGTTATTGTAGGCTGTAATATTAGTAGACGTGAATACTAAAGGATGTGGCAATCGAAGTGAGAGATCGTTCCAGCCCAAGATGCCGGAGGCAGATTCATGTCACGTGATCTTCACGTGCAAGCCACGTGACTGGAATTTCCAGTAAATAACGACTTATGCGCCTGTGAGAGACGGAATAGAGCAGCTGCATGCGATCTGTAAGAATTCCCGCACCGCAAATCACAATGCTTGTCCAGGACCATATGCTGGTGAGCTGCATCACCACGTCTGAATTGGACAATGCCAATATAAATAATGCTGATACAAGGGTATGGGAACGCTGACATGGTTTCGCCTCTTGCGGTAGAACCGTTTCATGCATTAGGAACCGCAAGAGAGTTGAATAATCCAAAAAGTATCAAGTGAGGATGCGAATGTCAATATTGAGTTTCGAAGGTGGTGGTTTTTCTCCTTTGTGGGGCTACTTGAGATATCGAGCGCTAAGGATTGATATGATGCGTACCGTTATAGATTCAAGACGTAGCGTAGGCAGTAATCCGGCCGTTTGAGCTAATGTTGAAAGTCTTCTGGATTGAAAGGCTGTGGTTTACCCGGCCGGCCGATGTACGTATTGAGGATTGAACAGATTGCTGCCCACGCTAAATCATCCGAGTAGTATACAAGCCATCGGAGGTAAATAGATGTGGCGTCGGTTGTGCAGATGAAAGTAATCGGCTAGAGTGCTTCTACATCTGGAACTGAGATGTCCGAGGGGCTCCCATATCTTTGTTTTCTGGAACCTGTAGGAACAATCTTCCTTTCTCAGCTAGGTTTTCCACACCCGGCTGAGTATCAGAGCCCTCAAACTTCCAACCTGCAAGGTCGCTATTGATACGTTCTCTCTCCGGCTCGTCGCGTCCTATCCGGCACCACTCGAACATTTTGTCATAGTCCCAGACCCGGCGGCCCGGCTCCCGCTTATTTTCCATACTCATACACACTAATGCTTCGGTGCAGGAAACAGGATCTCCAAATAGAATAGGACAATTGAATTGAATAGGAGCACGAACAGAGACGTACTGTAGTTTGGTACATTGCCGCAGCGAGTTCATTATTGGAGCTGTTCCCGGCTGTGTATCAGGAGTAGTAGCCAAAGCGTCGTAGTCGACCATGAGAGGCAAACCATCGAGGGCGATGTACCGCAGCGTTTCTTGGTGTTGCGTTATGACGTAGGGAAGATAGCCCGGGCTGATGTAGAGGGCCTTCAGAGTAAGCGACGCTAGGGAATTCCCTAAGATATCGACTTGCTGTGGCAAGATGTGCCACCGTCTCGCTTCGTATTGATTTTTCAAAGTCGCGGTGGTGATGGTAGAGTGTGAGACGATGGTCTCTAGGTGCTCTGTGCCGCACGAAAGGTACTTCAGAAGGTTGTAACGAAGAACACCGCCTTGGTGGGTGTACTGTGCGAAGCCATCTCCGCGGTATGTGAGCCTCTTGAGGGATGCAAGGGAGAAGATGGGTCGCGGAATATGGTTCTCGGCTAATGGATTGAGGTACTCGTAGCGGGTATTGATCCAGGCCCATGGCGCTACAGAGCTGTGTACCCCCGGCGACGGACACAATGACATGATGAATTGATTGCAGTTGTTGAGGTGATGTTCTTTGTTGACGGCCAGGGCTCTAAGTGCCTTAGAAAACATGAAGAAGTGATAGCAATTATTCGATCGTGGTGAGCCGGCACATCTGTAGCACCACTGTGCATCCAAGAAAGGTTTGCTTTTACGTCTGGAGCGTGTGAGAGTGTGCATAGGTCGCTCGATAATCTCTATGGATTCGAGTGCTGGTAGTTGTTCGAGGGCAGCGGAGAGGAGGCCCAGGTTCACAGCACGGCCCTTGTTGACCCAGCTCCCATTGATCATCCACGGTTTATCAGGCTCGATCTCGGATGCGTTGAAATGCCTCGTCCAGTCCGTTATCTCACTCTTCTCATGGGTATTCCATGATTCAAAGCCGCTTGCTATTAGGACCAGGCTGTCTCCGATCTCAATACGCACATTGCGCACTCGATTCGCAAATTCTGGGTAATTGGCTAGCTCGACAAGTGAGTTAAGACACGCGCCATCAACTAGGGCAACCCTCTTCTCGAGAAGATGGCGATTTTTGAAGTGCCAGTCCGTAATTTGACGGACATGTCTGCAAGTGCGGCGAAGGGCGAGGAAGGAGTTGCGCGGTAGAGCTTGCGCGATAATGTCGACAATTTCGGCGGGATATTCGAGGAAGCGAGGCGGGCTGGAGTAGCCAGAGCGGGCGTCATTCGAATGAGCGTCCTGCAGGAACCAAGTTTGCAGCTCCATCGGGGTCTGAGTTTAGCACAATATTGAGTCTGAGTGGTCTTGTGGAAGATTTTAGAAGTTGGGTGCTTGTAAAACGTTGGTGATCGTGGAAAATCTTTTGGAACAAGAATTGAAAAGACAGATCAGCCGTGGGCGTACTTTGGTAGCGACATCAACCGCGCCCATGGTATGCACCCTGGTCAATTTCCAAAATTCAGGGCACATAGACTTACCGCCACTCCAACTCCATCTTCCTTACTCATCACCACTAAAAGAAGTAGCCCGGCTAGCAAGTAGCTGCTCGACCAAGAGGTAGTATAGTCCTCTTTGTGCCGGCCTTGATATGGAGCCTGAAACTTTCCAGGTCTGTAGAGGAGGAATACATGACGGTGATAGACGGATGTGATCAGGTCACAAGATACTGTCTAATCAAACCTGCGGTAAGATTTCTAGATAGCTCATCACAAACTAGGGTCGTTCGTTAGCCAAGACTGCAAATGAGAAATGCAGGGCAAGGCGTTTTGGTACGATAGCTCATCATCAGATTGATAATTAATCACAATGGAATGCATTTCCTGATCGCTGGTGTCTGAAATAGTGATCTTATAGCAATATGAAAGAAGAAAGTGGTAGACTACTTTCCCCGGAAATGTCTTAGGATACGCAGTCGATCTCCTAAGAGCAACCCATCGAGGCGTAAAACATTGGTAAAGCGATCCGGAGGAGCCGCCGGATTATAGAGAACTCAAATAGGAAAGTGTCCGTTGTAATGGCTTTTGGCCGTTCTAGAAGTATACTCCTTTGTGTTGCCGGTGCGACGAGGAGGGAATGTCCGTGCGTGGGGCACTAATGGGGTTAGAGTATCGAGCGGGATTCCTCCTAAATAGCGACTGACATACTCAAATGTAAATGTAACGTACCATACTGGAGACTGTCAGGGCTAATCACGTTGCTCGAACTAGAGCGAGGACCAACTTGGAGAAGAGAAGAAGTTGGGGAGTCAGCTGAGGTTGAAGTTTGAGGGGAAATTAACTAGGCCCGAATTGGCCGCGCTGAACGTCTTTTATTAACGACCTCCTGTATGGGTTTAGCGCCACATTCTTTCCCGCCGCAGGCGAACAAACCGCTCTTTCTCCATCTCTCTATTGATATCATCAACATTTCTGCAAAAAGCTTTTGTATGCTACCTAGGTTACAGCTTTTGAATGACAGCAACCTAGATCTTAGCCCGTAAAGGCCCCTTTGCATCCTTCAAACTCTGAACTCGTCCCACCACGCTCCCCTATCTACCAACATCCCCTTTTCGTCAAACTCCACCCCCTCCTCCTTCAGCAAACTCATCTTCTTCTCAATGTTGATTCCACTGGGGGCTTTCTGCCAGTCGCCCTGAAAACCGCCGATGAACTGCTCACAGACATCAGCCCACACCCTACCCAGCAAACGTAACACCGCCTCCTTTCTGAGTGACTCACCCCAGTACTCGCAATACAGCGATGGCACGGAATCTCGGGTGCAAACGGGTTGTTTCTCAGCGCACCGCCGACCGCGCGTGGGGAGCTATTTAGCGCTTTCGATAAGGCGGCGTAGGAGGTTACTTTGCCCTCGGGGATTTGCTGGAGGAGGGAGTAGACGCGGGTTTGGAAGTCGGTGACTTTGGTTTCGCGGGCCATCTTGAGCATTGAGAAAGTGTGGTAATTGGGACGTTGGTTGACGCGTTCGTGTGAAGCTTATATGATGAAGAAACGCGGAGTCACGGGGGTGCTTTGGAAGTGGCCAATGGGGAGTCGTGGGGAAATGTGAGTATGTGAGGCGTAGATCTCAGCATAGAGGAGCGTTTGGGGGGGTTTGATTCACGACCTCCAGCCCTTTACATCGTGGATGAGTTGGCCTTGACCTCACGAGCCACCCCAAACGCGATCATGCATATTTATCGTCAATGCATACACCTCAGTATGAAGAGCGAAGCCAACCGTACCCTATTGAAGTACTCCAATCATGAGCCTCTATTCCACCGCCTTTAGCCCTTTACATCGTATGTAAGTTGGTGTTGACCTGACAAGGCACCTCAAACACCGTCATCATGCATGCAAATCACACTTCTAAACCCCTCAACATCAAGATTGCAGCATATACATCCCAGAATAGCCCTTCCATCACGTGCCTTCTAATTTAACCTCCGCTACTTTACCTCACTCCTCCAAACCGGTAACTCACCCATTTCATGAACATTGTAGTTGCTAGGGGTGCCTCAATGGACTTTTAAGATACCAAAACTCAATGTCAAGACTAAGGCAGAGGAGATTGGACTACCCTTTGATGACGTAACTACCTGCGAGCTGAGGTCCTCCATACAGTGGGGCATCGATCGCGCAAGAGTGGAGCCAAAGCAGTGCCATATCCATGGAATCCAATCCTATGGCCTCGTACGGTAGCTTACAAGCCGTACAATCTTCTCTCGTTGGCCATCAGGAATCTGACCCCAGGCTGCACAGCTTCGCCCTCGAACCTCCACCCGATCATGTCCCGATTGGTGCTTGTATCAAGTACACCCGGTGGAACCGTCTTCTGCCATATTTCTTTCATCTCCTCTTGGTCTATACTTCCACCGTAAAGAAAAACTTGTACCTCTTGTCGCGATGCGAGGTCTCCAAAGACGGTGGGCGCAAAGTACATGCTTAGGCCAGGTGGAAGAGTGAAAGGTGCACGCACGTAGAGTAGTTCCAGCTTTGTGGCCTTCTCGTAAGAGGCTAGAACGACTCTGAACGGTTGGGGTAGAGCGAGGCCTTCCAGCATGAGCTGCCGCAACGTCTGGCCATGCTCTTGTAGGAAGTAGTTGATTGTGTGAGCGTGAACATGCAGACAGCTTAACGTGACAGACGTGAGACAGCGTGTATTGAGGAGTTCTCTACGTGGCCCCCAGTGCATGCACAGCGGTTGCATGCCCCATCCGACGTGATATTGGAGTTGATTGAACCCCCAAATGGTCCCTAGCCTGCCGGCCCCTTTCAAGGTGATTTTCTCCATTATCGGAGAGGATTTGAGGATATACTTCAACAAGCTGTGTTCATTATCTTTGGCATGATACACTACCATGGGGTTCCCAGCAAAAGTCACCTCGCGTAGGCTCTTGAAAGACACGCCGTGAGGCAAAAGGGGGTACGCTCGCTTGAACTCCACCCAAGCTGAAAGATCACTAGCGATCAAGTCGTTGGCGAGATCGAGTATCTCGCGGAGCCGGCCCGCTGTCTTGTCCGAAGAGATGTTGTAATGTTTGCACAGATTGACGAGATCAACACATGATCGCGCTATAGCCAACAGAGCGTCGCAGAACATGGTGAAGTGGACGCATTGATCGTATCGAGAAGGCTTTCGGCACTTCTCGCACCAATCTGTGTCAACCAGCTGTTGATCTCCTAAGTGAGCCGCTGGAGTAGATAAGTCGTTATATTGGGCGAATTCAAGTACTTCCAGCGCCGGTAGTTTTCCAAGTGAAGTGAACAAGAGACCAATATCCACGACGCGGTCGTCCGTTCTGGGCATTTCGGGTGAGGTGTTGAAGTGATTCGTCCATTTTCCAGCTGTGGGTGTCTTTGGCATTGAAAATAGCCAGTTACCTTGGAGGAGTGTATCGATCTCCACCTCGACGCAAACCTTACGGATAAGACGTGCGAAGTGAGGATAGCTTGCAAACCCCATCAGCGAAGCCAGGCTGGGGCGGAAATCATTGGCTAGAGTCACTGTCTTTTCCGGTAGATGCCGCTTCTTGAAGTGGTAATCTGTCTTTCGTTGCAAGTCCTTGCACGTAGCGCGCAAAGCTAAGAAAGAGGTTTGAGGAAGTAACTGCACAATCTGGTCCACGAGCTCACTTGGGCAGTCAAGAATCCCCGTGGGTACCATCTTCTCGACTCCAGCGTTCATGGAGGATAGAGTTGATGCAGTAAGTGGAGTTGGTGGAGGCACTGAAGAGGTAGGAGGCGGGCAGGCGCTTTGTAAAGCCTACAACCGCGAGGCGAGCTTGTTGTGGTCGTCCTGGTGATACCGGCCGTAACACTCTGAGTGAATACTCGTCTGACTACAAATTAAAATTGAAGGGCTACCTGAAGGCGTCTTGGCACGTGCAGTGCTAATTTATCAGTTGGATGCACAGATGGCACTCCTTGAGTGTCAATATTGGAAGCTAGACACCGTCTTCAGGAACAGCTCCGCTGCCAGGAAGCCGTTCCTGTAAGAGGTAGTCCAATGGTCGCTGCCTGGAACATGACACTGGGGGTAGATTGCAGAAACCCCATGGGGGCACCCTTGACCGCGGCGGCCTCGTGTACACAGACTGTCTGACTTAGGACTGCTATATGGTGTGGATAGCATTAACGAACGATTTAAGATTCAACCCCCTTACACCCCACTCCACCATTCGGTCTTCTCTACCTCGAATTCTTTCTCTAAAAATCCGCCTTGACTACTATCCCCCAACAACACCTTATACGGCCCCGCTTCCATAACCCACGCATCCCTGACCTCGTCCCACCAACTACACGCATACCGCAAACTCATCTTAATCTTCACAAGCTCATTTCCACCCTTCTCCACCGCGACCTTCTCGAAACCTCTCAACTCCTTCACCGGCCTCCCCACACCTGGGCTCCCCTGACTCACATATACCTGGACCACCTGCTCACCCGCCCTGCCACCCGTGTTTTTCACCCACACCTCGACTTCCAAGCTATCCGCCGCTTGGTGAGCTCTCACTCTCAATTTAGAGAACTGGAAAGTGGTGTATGACAGCCCATGTCCAAAATTCCACCGCACCTCCCTTTGTATCTTCTCGTACCACCGATACCCGACATAAACATCCTCCCCATAGAGCACTCGTCCCCGGTCGCTCCTAAAACTTAAATATGCGGGGTTATCTTCCACGCGTAGCGGGTAAGAAAGCGAGAGTTTCCCCGAGGGGTTCGTGTCGCCGAAGAGGACCGAGGCGATGGCAGTGCCGGCTTCGTTACCGCCGTACCAGGCTTGCAATATCGCGGGGGCGGCAGAGGCCCAGGTTGTGCTGACGGGGGTGCCGGATTGGAGGACCACCGTCGTGTTAGAGTTCGTGGCGCAGATAGCGGAGATGAGGGCGTCTAGATGAGGAGGGTGATCTGGGGTAGGTGTTAGTAGGTATCTTGAGAAGAACTGTAGTAGGACGGGAGCGGAGTCTCCAAGTGCTGATCGATATACACGGAAGCTGACACCAGAAGTATCTAGCATGTGTATTGGAATCTGACTTACCCATGTTCGGCCGATCAAAACCCTCAGACTCGATATCGGACTGCGAGTCGTTCAGTCAGCTGCCGATAATACTATTTGAGATGAAAGAGAGAAGCTTACGTTCAGCCCAGCGCAAACGACAACTTGATCAACTTTCTTCGCCAACTCGACCGCCTTTTGCAATTCTACTTCCGGGTCTATCTTTTGGAAACCACCAAAATTGATCCCGCCACCGTTCATAGGCGCAACACCCGCCGCAAGCTTATAGTTCGACGTTGGAGCAGACCCAAATTGGACAAGTATACGGTATTTCTTGCCCGCCTTCAATTCAATGGATCCCCTCTCTTCGACGGTGCCCGAGCCAAAGAAGCTGTCACCACGACGTTGGCAGGTTAGATTGTCCACAACGAGTTTTCCGTCCACGAATAACTGCGCCGTACCCCGAACCGCAATTCCAAATTCCCACGCTCCATCCTCCTCTGGTTCCAGCGTACCTTCAAGCTCAGCATAGAATAGATCGCCCTCGATGTCAGGATGACTCCAGTCCGCCAAAAACGCGAAGGTGTTGTCGATCACTATTTCCTCAAGTACTTCTCTATCCTTAACTTTTGGAGAATCCCGGTAGAAGCGCATGGTGCAGCCTTTCTTCCCCTTTGACGTTTTCAGCCGGCCGCCGAGCTGAGGCAGGGTGACGAAAGATGCCGAACCGAGCGCATAGTAAATTGGTCTGCTGGCGACAGCTTTGATAGCGTCGTAGGGCGTGGTGGTGTAATAAGGGCGGAGGTTAGCGGAACCACCGCCTGAATAGGCAGCGTGTTTTGCGTTAGGGCCGATTACTGCGATCTACTCAAGATTTAGCGTGCGTCCACTTTACAAAAACCGCACGATGGGCGTCATACTGTCTTTTCCTTACTGAACGGTAAGACGCTCTTCTCATTCTTCAGCAGCACAATGGATGATTCTGCGACTCTCTTGAGCAACGCGGCAGTCTCTGGCGTGTCTAACTTCCCTTCTGGGGCGTTTTCGGGCACACCAGATGCTATCCCTAGGTTTACGAGGTTGAGGACATTGCGTACGCATTTGTCAACTTCGTGTGTGCTCAACTTTTGGCCATTGATGGCGATCATGAGCTGCTCGCCGCGAACTGGTTCAGTCAGCTCTCAGTGTCCCGCTCATGCAACAGAGGTATACTAACGTCGAGGAGGCCCAGGCATCTCAAGATCAAGTCCCGCTTTCACAGCTTCCGATGCCGAGTATACCCCAAACCTACTGCCTATTAGCGACTACTTTCTTTTTCTCGCCTCTTACATTAGCAAACTCACCAATCACTCATAATACACCCATCAAAGCCCCACTCCGTCCTCAAGATATCCGTAATCAACTTTTTGCTCTCGCTCGCATGGACCCCATTTACCTTGTTATACGCCGTCATAACCGCCTTCGGCTTCGCATCCCTTTGCACAATCTGGAACGGTTTGAGGTAGATCTCTCGCAAAGCTCTGTCAGTGATGATAGCGTTGACGCCCATGCGCTCATGCTCCTGGTCGTTGCAGACGAAGTGCTTGATAGTCGCTGCGACGCCTTTGAATTGCACACCTTGTATTACGGCGGCGGCAATAGTGCCGGAGAGAGTAGGGTCTTCGGAGAAACTACAACAACGAGTAAGCTCTACGCTGAATAGCTTAAAATATACTTGGAAAGTGATTCTGACCTCTCAAATCCCCGTCCCCCCAGCGGACTTCGTTGGATGTTGACTGTCGGCCCAAGCAGCACATGCGCCCCTTTTGCTCTCACCTCCTCCCCCATCAGCTCACCAGCTTTCCGCATGAGTTCGGTGTCCCACGTCGCGCCCATCGCCGTTCCGCAGGGAAAGCAAGCTGCCGGCACACCATTGAAGAAGCGGGTACCGCGTGCGCCGTTCGGGCCGTCGGTTGTTCGGATTGCGGGAATGTTGAGGCGGGGGATGGCTTTTGTGTGCCAGAAGTCGGTTCCTGAGATTGATGTCAGGAGAGAAATGAGGGATGGAAGGAAAAAGGAAGGTGGCGTGATTACCGGAGAGGAGTTCGATTTTCTCCGTGATGGTGAGCTCGTCTAGCACTTTGTCGATGTCAAGGGGTTTCATTTTGGGGGTGTGAGAAGGCGGTATCGTAGCTTTGAGAACCATTGCAGCGGATATGGAGAGAGTAGACGTATAACGTGCAGATGTAGTAATCACGCGATAGGAATCGTTTAAATTGGGGACAAAAGTAAGAAAATCAATCTTCGGAACTTTACATCTAGAGGTAAGATCTCCCTTACTTTTATAATCCTCCTACCGTCCTATCGAGATCACGGTAGAAGCTCGGAACAACGTGGGGACGCCATGCTGCATGCCGCATACCCCAGCTGTAGAACAGCCAGATGCGGAGTGATTAGCGTCCGAATCCTACGGCTCCACCACGGTAGAACTGCGGGATTGACCCAGACGACGGGTGCTCGGGCCGTGAACGTTTGATTGGCTGGCGAGAATTGATTTTCGGGGTGTTAGTTATACCTTCATGGCGTGTCAATTCGTTCGTGGTCATGAGACTCGATAATGGGAGGTTCTCCCGGGGATTGTACTCGGAACCTCCGGCGCGTTGCATATGCTTCGGACGTTATGCCTTCGGGAATTGTGGTATGCCGCAGCTTTGCCCTAGGATTGCATGTTCAGGTTGCGTGATGTTGCGCCCGCTGATCTCCGAAATACTTGTAGAACTAGCCTAGCACGAGAGATAAGAAGGAGCCTCGAACGGCGAATGTTTCTCTACAAATTATCGCACCGTATCCACTGGCCGAGATCGATTTCACTCTATAAGTTTTAGTGGATCGAATAATGCTCGCATACGTCTTGGGAAAGACCCAATAATGATCTGCGCGCGGATCTTCGGAGGATGTGCAGCAGCGGATGAGCACCAACCTCGCGAGTGTTCGATATACCATGGCTATATCCGCAAAGTGACAATTTGAAGAAGCTGACTGAAGTAGAAAATGCCCCGTTACTTTTCTCGATGTCGATGGCTGAGCGTAGGGGCCAGGAAGCCTCGAGGATCAGCGATTGTGGCTGTGTCGACGCAATTTCACCGCCTAGTAAATACCTATGTACCATCCGAGGCAATGACAGCGAAGGTTTTGGAGCATACTAGTCCTTCACCTGTTTGTCCGAATTCGCGAGGGGAATGATATGGTTGGAGAGATATAAAAGCTTCGGCTTGGAAATTCATATGGTTCTTCCATGTAAGTCTGCACTGCCACACTTGTGACACCTAAGACGCAGGTTCTGGTCATTGCTTTGATTCAACTGTCAGGATCGCGGAGGCGCAGTCTGGGGAACTACAGGGCCCTCGTGGAGTAGCTGTAAGATATAAACTTAGCCGTCTTTCAGGTTGCAACAACCGTCCAGAAAGACACTTTCAACACTCCACCACTCACCGAAGACTTGATTTGAACCAACCAAGATGTCACTTGGTCCAATCGGAGATATCGCCTAGAAGAGACCCAAGCGCACTCGCCATTTGAACCGCGACGCAGCGGTTGAAGTATCGACTAAACCCTCTGGCCTCATAGCTGACCTAGCAAAGAAACATTCCTTGTCTAGGTTCTCCAAGAACCTGTTCCCAACTTCAAAGCAGAGAGTTAAGGCTCCAAAGACCAATCAAGTACTCACGGATTCTCCAAATGGCGACTCACATTTGTCGCGGCTCCCGATCAGTGTACGAGCCAAATTTCTCCGCTACGCCCTTGAACTCCCAACCACGCTCTCCCTCAACTTCCCTTATTTACCTCTTCGAACACTAAGCACATCACATCTCGCGCACAAAACTCCTCCGTCGCTTGTCTTAGCAAATCGTTCTCTAAGGCGCGAAGCCCAGGCTGTTCTCTTCGCCAATGCAACGTTCCAAGTATGCTTCACAGGCGGCGGCAGCACGGCGCATTTCTGGCTCCCGCACAGTTGGAACGGGAAGTTCGATGGCCCACCGAAGGAAATTAAGTCCATCTTGAAAAGTTTGTGGAAGTTGCTTGTTGTGATACTAGTGCGGTCGTTTGAGGGGCAGAAAAGAGCGGCCAGTGAGCTGGAGAGCGCGGTACAGACAACGATGGAGAGGGAAGAAGGAGAGGCGGTCAAGAAGTGCTTGAACGCGTATGTTGAGCTCTTGA
Organism: Lophium mytilinum; assembly: GCA_010093605.1. Taxonomy (NCBI): domain Eukaryota; kingdom Fungi; phylum Ascomycota; class Dothideomycetes; order Mytilinidiales; family Mytilinidiaceae; genus Lophium; species Lophium mytilinum. The sequence goes on along the minus strand of MU004182.1, from coordinate 48,107 downwards.
TGGGAAGGGAATTGGATGATGAGTGTGTGAAGAGGCTGTGGATGCCCAAAGAAATGAGTGGAGTGACGAGAAATGGGGGTGGAGGCAGAAATGTAAGCTTGGAGGAGGTAGTGATCGTGTTCGTGAAGAAGAATCCATGGGCAATTGTTACGAGGGATCTCTCTTATATTCTCGATAATCTGTCAGAGATGCCGGTTGAAGGGAAGGTGCGTGTTAAACTTGAGTGCGGAAAGGTCAAGAAAACGCACGTGATTCGCGAAACTAACGGACTTGAAAGCGCGGTGACAGATAGTTGGCCTGGTCGCGAGATGCTCCGAGAAGGTATGAGACGCGCATATTGTTGAAACTGCAGTTTAGAAGCCGACTAGAGAGTAGAACTGCAGCAACTCGGAAAGACAAGCTCTGAACGCAGTGGACGGCAAACCGCTTCAGTCGCATGGGCCAAACGTGATGACCCGGAAAAATCGAACGTTGAAAAGTACCTGGTACCAATATTGGGCGGAGGCTTAGGTGGAGGATCGTGAAGGCTGAGGGCAAGTATGCGTGCGGAGGAGACGATGGTTTCTAGCTCTCGTATTAGCGTCGTGCTGGGATCTTCTTTTCGTTTATTCTACAACTTGCAATGGGAATAAAGGCATCGAAGGCTTTTGCCTACGGGCCCGAGTCTAGGGTCACCTGTGTAACTGCCTATGAAGTAAGACGGAAAGTGTTACAGCGACAGCAGGGTATTACTTTGTGGTAATGGAGCTAGTCCTAATGAGTGGTAGGATACTTTTGATGGATTTTGTTACGTCTAAGCTAGCCATAGTAAGCTAGTACGTATTTAAGCAAGCAGATTTTCAAGCCATGCTGAATAATGATTTCCGTTTCTCTCTCCGAAAACTCCGATCGCTCCGAATAGCTCAACCTGCCACCTCGACTGTTCAGACAATAATCCTCTTTCCGTGGCCTAGGTCATCCACGATACCCCAGGAAAGTATAGCGAATCGCAACTGTTCAGCACTTTTTAGGGAATTATTCTAACTCTGCGCGATTCCGCATCCACAAAGTCGTCTTTCCAATTAATCATCCTATCCCTTCTCTTGTCTCAATCTATCCTCTTGTTTGCACAATTACTTTCAATAAGCGCTAAGAGAACTTTGGAGTAGTGGGTGATCTTCTGTGCATCATGGTTCAATGCGGCGTGCTCTTGCCGGCTGATATTGTCTAGGATATCTATCATATTGGTGGCTTAAATTTCCACATTCAGCTCAACTACTATCTTTTCGGTCTTGTTCCTCTCGCCAAACTCGCTTCTGCCTCCGATCGACTATGCGGCAAGGATGGAAGTGCATGATCATATGGGGATCGGCCCCACAGCGCCACAGCAGTCCCAAAATGCCTCGTCGAACCCAACTGTTGCATGCCTACGATGTCGAGACCAGAAGCTAAAATGCAATCGCCAGCTTCCATCATGTGTGCGTTGTCGCAAACAGAGAGCTGTATGTAGCTACCCGTCACCACCAGACAGGAAGCGCATTGCGCAAAAGAGGAGTCAGGCAAGGGCATCGCTGCTGAATGGCGTAGAGCATGTCTACCCATCTGCGGCTCCGCCAGCCGCAAAGAGGCCGCGCATCAGTCATGATGACGAAGAGCACCATATTGCCAACTCTGAAGAGACCGAAGCCGCCGAATTGCCTTCCACGGAGTTCGGATTACTACTTTGGGAAGTGTACTTCAAGCGAATCTATAACTCTACCTTGTTATTCCACAAAAGTATAGCTTTTCAACTGTACATGGAGGATCGCATACCAGGCTACCTCCTCCGCGCCATCTTTGCACACGCAGCAATCTTTTTGCAGCAGGTTGACTCGCCACACAAGCAATACCTCAAGATAATTCCAGTGCATTCGCTTTTCGAAAAGTCTTGGGAATGGGCGCGTTCCGCAAGTCGAGAAGTCCTCTCCCTTGCCGACGAACCGACGGTCCTAAGGGCACAAGCTCTTCAGGTTTTGCAACTATACTACTTCTCGCAGGGAGAGATTCAACGTGCCGCCGTTCACGCATCTCTAGCCTATCGAATGCTTCAGCTCCTCGGCTATGATCGGTTGCACGAGGATATTGCTTCTCCTTCAACGAACAGCGGTTTGCAGTTCGATCGCGAGATGAGAAGACGAAACTTTTGGGGGGCTTGGTGCAGCTTCTGTATCGGTAGTGATCAGTTAGACTCCTCTAGGGCATGTGAGAGAGTCACCGGCTTGCCTCTACCGGCAAAAATCGCGCCAGGAGGGTCACTGCAAGGAGTAGAGCTCAAACTGAACCAGAAGATGGACGTCGACTGGAAACTAAGCACTGACTCTTTACCAAACCACGAGACGGCTAGGTCTTCGTCGTGTTCATTGATGGGAGAATTGGTCAAACTTTTGGGCATTTGGTATGTTCATAAATCCAGCCTTACTATCTCTTGAGATGTGAGAGCGCCTATAATGGAAATGCCAGCTAAAACTGCGCTACACAGGACTAAAGTCCAGGCTTTCATCTCCGACTCCCAGATGTGCTCAGACCTTCAACGAACAAATAAACTCAACAGACTGGTGGAGCTCTTCGATCCTATCAAACGCTCTATTGGTCTACCCCTCACAGATATCTGCTCGCGAGCAGACTTCTACGATGAGAGCCCTGAGCTTCTTACATCGGTCTGCTCCATGTATTACCTGAGTCGACTCACCCTGCACGCCGCCATGGTTCCGGTCCTCTCGGATCATCCTGTAGAATCGTCAACTTCGAAAGAATCAGTTTGTAAGAACGCCGAAATAGTTTTCCGGCAGGCAATTGGGTTTGCGGAGCTCCTGCAACAGTTTTTGGCCCAAGATCTAGATATAACAAAGTTATGGGTCGTCAGTGGATGGGGAGCTTTCGTTGCGGGGAGCGTGTTTGTGGTACGTATGTAGCGGTTCAAGTTCTACAACACCCGTTTCAGAGCTTTTGCCTTATTCTTACGTACTAAGATTCCATAACTGTAGGCGTATAAGAGTATGATGCGATCAGCCAGATCTACCTCAAAATCAGCGCAAATTCCTGGGCCAAAGTCAGAAGAAATGAAGACTATCCAAACGGTGTTGGAGGTGCTGAGCATCTACTGGAAACCATTGCGCAGATTAGTATGTCTTGTTACGACCCCATGATCCAAGCTGGCCGCCTATCTATGCATGAGCCTCAGCTGACACAGAGAAGGCAACCAAGCTTAACATAGCAACCAACACCAACCAATCCAGTGACGCAGACTCAGTCACGTCGCCTGCTTATTCCTGTAACACACGCCCCCCTGGTCACTCCTTCGAAGACCATCGGGACACCACAAGCGCATCCAACAACTCGGGTCCGGTCGTACCGCCCCTCCGAGCTCCACATGCCACCTCTCTCTCCGAACGCCAGCCCAGCCAAGACGTAGATTGGCTCGAGAATGGCCTAGGGCCTTCTCGAACGCTTCCAGGGCAGCAAATTGCTTCTCAGACAAGAGCCGTTACGGAAAGTGCTTTTTCACAGCCCCCCGATTTAGGGTATCATACAGTGTCATTTGAGGATTCTCTTGTGCATAATGTTAACGAAGGTCTCTTTATCGCAGAGTGGTGGAATACTGCGCCCGAGATTGATATATGGGAATATCCCTTCTCTTTGGTCGAGTGACCTCAAAACGAAGCCTCAACTGTTCGCTAGGATGCAGCCAAGCCTTGTTTGAGAAGTTGTATATTCTATTCATAGTTTTGGTGGCGCCATCGGGCTCTGTGGCCTCCTAAACATTTTCCAAAATGGCTCTAGATGGCTTCCAAAGCAGGGACAGTTGACGTTCTGGTCGGCCAAGTTCGCTAATTCAATATCATCAGAAGCCGTGTCATTCTACATAGCTTCATCGACTTTGAACTTGACCACGACTTTTTACTAGAGCATTCATTTGATATTCTAGGCTTTCACAATAATTACAAGAAGGAAAGTCTCATCCTCGCCACTCCCGACCTGACGCACGGACAACGAATTGCACTTGTTCAAACATTGCTTTTGGGATATGCAGGATATTTTGTAGGTCAAATGACAATAATATCACTTGAGCATCCGAGCTAAGGCTTGGATTCAGTCGTCCACGTAGCCGTGCCTGGTATCTCGTCCATAAGAATCCCGTCCACAGACTCTGACTCAATATCAATCGTAAATAGCTGCGTAATGCCTGGCTTTGATTTTGTACTTGCGCCGAGTGACCTCTGACTGTCATCGATCTTTCGCCACGAAGGTCCGTGGTGAAAGCCGCCTGCTGGAGCCCCTACGGCACCACTGTGATCTGGAGTGGGCACCTTCGAAGACATCGCTGAGCCGTGCCGTGTACCTCTGGTGGTAAGAGATATCAATTTGAGGAATAGTAAGGATCCGAAAATCTTCTGGAGCGCGGGTTGCATGACAGGCATGCAGGCGTTGATGATGCCGAGGGTAATCTCGAGTCCGGACCATAAAGCGCCCTCGATGACGGTGACGGTAAAGTTCGCCTCCGGCTCTGGCTTTTGGAATTTGACAACGTTGTACGTACGCCATGCGGAGCCAAAGCATACACTAGGAGATGATTAGACAGACACTAGTGCGCAGCTGACTTGTATACTGACAAGATACCCAGGCCAAAGACGAAGGTAACCGCGGCCTTCTTCCGCGTATCCAACTTCAACGTCTAAAGCATAGGTAGAGGCAGGACAAGGATGAGGCAGTCAAGTGTGAGATTGAAAATAGAACTGAGTAGAAACTTGAGGTCGAGGCTGCCGCAGTGCTGCGCTATCTGTGGGCTTAATTCCCAGTTATATCGCATGGGCCTACAGATGGCAAAGAAAGTGATAGTATATCCAACTAGGTAGGCGATAGCGAGACCTTCGACAATGTAGACAAGTAGGGCGAATCTTGATACGCGAAAGACCTGGGCGAAGAAGTCCAGGATGGAGAGTCGCACGAATGTGGTGCCCCAGACTTGGATAATCCATGCTGCGATGAAGGACTGGGACTCCAATGAGTATTGTGAAGTAGGTATCACTAAAGACTTACTTTATGTGTCAAGTCCCGTTCCGAAGGACGTAATCGAAGTAGCGGGAAACCCACACCACCGCGGGAATAAAAATAGAGAGAATAAAGATTCCGTACGCGCTGAACTGGTTCATGGGACTTCTACGTGTTGTATTTACCGTATTGTATCACATCCACATGCTTGGCGATAGTGAAAAAGATCGCTCGGCACGCTGTTTGATCGCTTAGACCTAGCCAAGCCATTAAGGGATGACCGGCCTACGTTTCAGCTCGATGTCTTTGTATCGGTAAGCTGACACGTAAAAGATCCTGCAGGTGCACCTTACTAGTTGAGGCTACATGCCCTGGCTTCTGGCTCCCTAATTTAGCCTTACCTACCTACAATGGTGTTTGGCCCCCACACCCGTTGGCGCCTGACAAAGCAACTCCGGGCCACTAGCACACCAAGAGGCTTAGGACATTCCCTAGCGTACCAAGACGGGGGTTTGTATAACCTTACAGAAACGGTATGCTTAAGATAGCTAGCGCGCCAAGAGATGCGTGTCACTCACGGATTAGGTACACGGTAGTAGGCTGTGCAGTACGCTAGCAGCCTATACCCTTTTCAAGAGTCCAAGTGTACTATATATGCTGTACTCCCACACATGGTGGCCGAGGGGCTCACTCCCCACTTTGTCTTTCTCCACATTTCGTCTCCTTCCCCGTTTAGTCTTTCCTCCACCGGTAGCTCTTTTGCATCCTTCGCTACGCCTTATTTCTAAGTTCGCCTAACTTCTTATTCTACGCCACAATCTACCGAGGTCACTTTCCAGCTCACTCCACACCTACCTGGGCAGCTATGGCACTCACGGCACCTCCCGCCCACGTCGCCATCATTGGCGGCGGCCTTGCGGTGCGTACGGAGCTGCGGTAAATCGCTGTCAAGGCACTGTTGCTGATGCTTCTCGAAAGGGTCTCACACTCGCTCTCGCTCTGCACGACCTGCACATTCGGTCCACTGTCTACGAATCCCGCCTCGAGGCCTACAACGAAGGCGGCGGCATTATGTTGTCTCCCAATGCCCTTCGCGTGTTAGATAGTGTCGGTGTCTATCAACGTATCCGCGACCGCTCGTTCCATTTCGACGTTCTCACTTTCAAGGATGGCCAAGACAGCACCACGGACGAGTATTACTTCGGCTCGGCGAAAATGTACGGGTATTCAGCCATCCGCATTATGCGTAAAGAGCTTCTCGACGAAATGAAGGCAATGCTACAAGAGCGTCAGATCCCCATTCTTTTCAACAGCAAGCTGATTAGCATCACTGCGGATGGCCCAGACCAGGTCGAGTTCGCGTTCGACAATGGCCAGACTGCATCGGCTCCCCTTGTCATTGGCGCCGATGGAATCCACTCAACCGTGCGAAAAACCTGTCTGCCTCAGGTGAAGCCTATGTATGCAGGATTCATGGGCATCAACAGCGTCGTAGAGCGATCGCAGCTTCGAATTCCAGAGGGCTATAACCTGCCGGCAACGGTTATGGCAAAAGCGGGTGCATTCCTGCTCGTGCCACAAAAACCCGATGGATCTGAGCTTTTCATCGGCTCACAGCGACGGTTTCCCGAACTAGACTACGCCGGATGGGAACAACTGCGCAATGACAAACAAAAGCTATACGACATGCTTCAGGAGAACAAGCAAGACTGGCCGGACGTGGTGCAGTCGGCTTTGGAGGCCACGCCTGTCGACCGCATGAATTTCTGGGCCTTCTACGGCATCCCACCTCTAGCATCGTGGTTGTCCGAAACGAAGAGAATCATTCTGGTTGGGGACGCAGCACACGCCATTCCTCCAACGGCTGGCCAGGGCGCAAATCAAGCTTTTGAGGATGTCCGTAGCTTGGCCACCCTCCTCTCGAAGCTGTCCGAAAAGGTGCCGTTGGACAAGGCTGCTGCACGATGGCAGTCTTATCGACAGGCTAGGATCGATAAAGTTCTAGATCTTACCAAGCAGATGAATGCAAAGCGCCTTCCAGAAGCAGAACGTGCTAAGCTCCCGCCTGGGGCCTTTTGGAGCGACCAGTCACTGACGAGAGGTGATGGCGGGGAGCTTCGGTGGCTGTATGAGCCAGACCTAGCCCAGGAGGCTGAAAAGTGGGCGCAAGAGCTAGAGAGCGCGTCGTAGATAAATTTATTTCTACCATGCTTATGGAATGAGCATGTTGAACTCTTGCTACTCTCAGGGAACACGGGAAAAAGCAGCTATGCTTGTAAGCGTGGGCTGAGAGTGGATCATGTGCGTCGTGGCCGTGAGCGGGAGACAGCTACTACAGCGAGTGTATGATGAGTCAGACAATCTATCGGAATGGCCGACGTTACATGTACAGACATGCTTGATTGAACAGCGCTCGATTGAGTGTGAGGAAGCGCCAGTAGTCGTATTTCGCGAGGCAGCTACAGTCAACCTTCACACACATGGAAAGCATATGGTAAGTGGCACGTCCTTTCCTTGTAATATATAACGCAAGGGCGGATCCTTCTTCTTCCCACCATTTTCGTCTCAGCATGAGGTTCACCTCTCTGCTGCTCGCTGCTGTCACCGCCATGTCGGCCGATTTCTTGTTAGCCCTGGAGGCCCCTTTGTCCGAGCAATTGTTACAAATGATCAATATCTTCCCCTCGACGGATCTTGTTGTCAGAGCCTTGTTCGCTCGCATTCAGAGTTCTCGCCAGCTTCTCGACAACACCATCACCAAACGAGGCCTCCCTCCAACCACCTCGCCATCACAACTTGCTTGTCGATGCTTAGCAGCCATTCTGCCAGATTACTATACCGACTCCACAAACGCATCTGCCTACACTGTTCTCGAGACGAAGAATTGGTCGAGCAATTGTAACTTACCGGCCGCCTGCTTCCTCACCCCCGTTCACTCAGTCCAGATAGCTGTGGCCCTCTTAATCATCACCCTGGCGCAGTCGAAGTTTGCAGTCCGTTCCGGTGGCCACAATCCTAATCCAGGCTTCGCCGGGGTTGGGGCTGAAGGTGTTACTATCGACATGCAAGGATTCACAGCATTACACCTGAGTGCCGACAAATCATATGCGACTGTCGGCGCTGGCCTTCGCTTTGGTGCAGTTCAAAGCTATCTTGACGAACAGGGTGTTGCCGTTGCGTCTGGTCGCAACAAAGATGTTGGTGTTTCTGGCCTTCTCCTCGGAGGCGGACATCCGCTCATCAATTCGCTCACTGGGCTGGCGGCCGATAATATTCAGAGCGCAGAGGTATGGCCCATCTAACACTAGCCTTAGACCAGCTGACTGTGATGTACAGGTTGTTCTTTTATGTTATCCATGGGTTGTCAAGGCAAGCCAAACCCAAAACTCGCATCTTTTCCGCGCCCTGAAAGGGGGGCTAACGAACTTTGGTACGCCGAAGCTTACATGATGTGCTCAAGAAAATCGCACTGACGAAGTACACAGGTATCGTCACGAGTTTTGAGCTAAAGACAGCTATGCCACGCAACATCTGGTATCGCGTCGTGGCTTACTCTAATTCAAACCCCCGGGCTGTCTTTGATGCACTGGTCAATGTGCAGCAAAGAATGGAAAAAGATCCTAAAGCTGGTATTGAGGTGACGTGCTCGCCTGCTGGCTTCACCGTCGCCTTTGTCTCCGGCCAGCATACCGACGACCCTGAAGTGTTCGCGCCGTTTCGGGCCTTGACACCGACAACGGAGACTAAACCTCCTACTAATGGGACTACCCTGGAATTCATCAGCTTCCTAAGCGCACCACAGCCCGAAGCCAGCCGCGACACAGTCGGCGTAACCACATACCCTGACACCGACTTGTACATGGACATTTACCGCGAATACCTCGCTGCTACGACGACTGGCGGCAGCGCCACGACCTCTTTCCTGCTACAAATTCAGACTTTTGGAACAGCATCAGCTCAAATCGCCATCCGCAACGGTGGAAACGTTATGGGCACTTCTGCAAGAGCACAGACTTGGTGGAACCCGATTGCGCAATGGACGATTTCAGCCGATGACGCCAAAGTACACAAGACTCTGCTTGGTCTCGCCGACTCGATCAAGGCAGCAGCACAGGCAAAGGGGTTGTATGATAAGTTCATTTTCGCCAACACCGCTTCACGTGATCAAAACGTGCTCGAAAGCTATGGTCCGGCCAATCTCGGCTCGATGCTGGTAGTAAGTGCCAAGTACGATGTACCGGGCACGTTCCAAAAACTACAGAAATGGGGTTTCCTTGCGTCGAGGGCTTAGACCCAAGACTCGTGTGGTCAAATCCCACCGTAGATAGTTGTATTCCTTCATTGTATTGAGTGTTTTCAAGAATCGAAGTTTTACGAAGCTTAATACCAAAGTCGTACGGTGTCTTTGAGAGTTCCAAGGGAAGCATAGAGACAATCCTACGCTACGCCGTCGATTTCTTGATCCTCGAACCCAGTCTGCCCAGATTTCAATCCGTCGCCAGAAAACTTCCCGGGTACTGGAAAAGTTGTGCATATGACCCATCCGCGGACATATGAAGAGGTCGACTGATGTCGCAGATTGATATGCCCGTCCTTCGCCCTTTGGATCAGCGAGCACATCTCGCTCGCCTAACGTAACCAGCACGGGACAAAATATCGCGGCAGCCTCGGGGCCAACGGTGCCTGGTGAGAGCTGCAGCTGAGCAGTGGGTACAGCTCCTATGGAAAGCGGTTTGGGCTACGAAAGTAGACTATACTATCAACATCCTTCGGAACGAAGTTCTCCTCGCGAACGAGTTTATATGGGACCGAGGCTTCCTGTCAGCTCCACTCGCGGACGATCAATGGCAAAAGGAAATGTGGAACTTCCATAACCTCTCCCTCGCGCTCCTCCAGCGTCGGGTCGTCGAGTTCGCGTCTCCGCGGGACGTGGAGGTCCAACCAGGCGTCAGCGCTTTAGAATACATCGTCAAGCCCAATACACTCGAACTGATTTCCCTGTGCAATTCCATCAAAATTCGCGCGACGGCCTACTCTAGCTTCAGCATTCTAGGACTGGCCTTGACGCTCGCAATCGGCAGTTTGATCATTTTACTCAATCTACGTCTCTCGATTATTGCGGTGCGTGTACAAGAGAAGTCAGGCAGGGGCCTCTACCAGCGACTCGAATGGGAGGACTCGAGTGTCTTTCAGCTACAGAGAATTGGCTTGGAGGGATGCGGAATTGGGCCGTGGCAAACTCGCCATGGAGTGCCGAGCACGACGGAAAGGGGACAAAAGTTTTCACTTGTCGGATTGAAGAAGAGGGCGTTGCTGGCGGGAGACGTACAAGAGGGACTGCTGAGGACGGGGGATAAGCAATCTGTGGAACCGATGGAGGACGAGTCGTTGGATACGGGGGAGGATGGCTCATTTGAGAACAGCGTTGCGAGCACAGCAATTGACCCTGCCTCCTGCTTCACCATTTCGCGTAAACCAGTAGGGTAGTCTGAATTGAATCACTATCCCTGCCATTCTACGGGTACCGTCACGTGATAAGAATCGCCAAGGAATATCTCCTCGTAATAGTTTCAGTATATATAGTAAGAAGGTTTATAATTAAAATCTAATAGTCGGTAGAAGCTAGCATCTCTCTGGTTTTCATTATATCCAAAATCGATGCACTTCATCACTTCATAGTTCATCCTACCAGACTATGGGCCCGGAGAAATAGCTCACTGTCTCGCTGTTCTCGCGATCCCCATGTTTCAAAATACCCCTTTTCTATTCCACCAGCACAATCCGGAGTTTGACCCGTTTGACGCTCCACATCATGACTCGAGTCTCCATCTCACAATCTCCCTCGCCTCTCCGCAAGCATATATATACCCCTCCGTCTCATCCACCACCATATCATGAACCCTCTTCGCGTCATCAGCGGACATCTTGGAATCCCCTACTGCCTCTCGAAAGCTCAAAGTTCGTACTGTGCTCCACGCTCCATGTCCTCCATTACCCCTTTTCCACAGCCGGACAGTACTATCATACGAAGCCGACACCATCATCTTTGTTTCCTCTCCATTCCCTACTATCCGCACAGCACGCACCACATTACCGTGCCCGTGGACGCCAACCTCTTCCTCCCCTGAATCCAGATCATAGATCATGATCGCATGATTAGTGCAAGCTGCCAGAACCTTCCGTTCCGCCTCGATAAGTTGCAACTTCACCGCCACCCCCGCAAATCCCTCAAATGACTTCAAGACCTTGCCGGTGCCCAGATCCCAAATTTTCAGCGCTCGGTCCGCGCCAGACATGGCAACCGCTCGCTTTCCGTCATGCGTCACGCAAACGGAGAGAACGGCGCCTTGGTGTCCAAGCAGGGTGTGACGGAGCCGGAAAGTGTTGAATGCGTTCCCTGCATGATCGACTGGTCCTCTCTCCCACACTTTGACGCTCTGATCTCTGGATGCCGTCGCTAAGACCCCTCCTTTGAATGCAACATCGAGTACAGTATCGGCGTGCGCGTTTTCAAGGCTTTGAACCAGTGTTCCTGTGGTGAGATCCCAGATCATGACATTGCCGTTGGTATCACCACTAAAGATCAACGCCGGAGTGTCGCATGCTTCGATGGCTACCACGGTGCCTACGTGACCAAGTAGCGGTGGGTAGGCAAGACACCGGGTTTGCTTGGACCAGATTCGAATCGAATGGTCTTTGCTGCCACTGATGATGAAGGAGGGTGTAGACGTCAGCGAAGAGATGGTGGATGTGTGGCCTTCGCTTGGGTGCTCTGGGTCGGGGAGGTAGGTGACTTCTGGAGTTGGGGTGGACTGCGGAGTGGACATTACGAATGGGATAAGCGGAAGTTTCTTCCTGAAGAGTTCTGTGCAAGTGTCTCCTGAATCGAGAGGGAGGGAGTGGATTGCGGTTGTATAATTGCCGTCGAGACCGCCCGCTGGATGTACCGTATATACTCTTGCTAAAACGGCACAGCATTGAACCCCGCCCTATCCGCATGGTTGCCTCAGCCTCACCACTAGGGTGTTGGCAGTTTTGCAACCTCACACTAGCAATAGGCTCCAGCTCTCTAGGCCTTCGTGGCGTTGAATGGCCCCCGACCCTGTAGGTGCAGCACTGCGCAATCTTTTATAGAAATTTGCCTGTCAGCATAGTGTTATAACTACGTCGGATTAGGTGAAGTATCACGTGTCTGCAATATCACATAGCCGTTACGGCTTCGGCTCGATTAGGCTATTGCTACACAGGCTATTATGTACGGTGCGCATCCAATTAACCTACATATTCGAGTGAAATCACACGTGGGAGCTTGGTTTTGAAGCTGCATGTAAACTAAAAGAGAAGGAAAATTTAGGCACTCACGTGCGGAGTTCCCCGCGTTCCAAGCTAAAAGACCTCTACACTGGCAACATGAAAGAATCAACTAACTAACCAACCTACAGTCTATCCGATCTTTTGGCTTGGCCGAAGAGGGCGTATGACATTGTGGTGTAACTTGTGGCATGTTTCACTAGCAATATCCTTTTTCCAACGTTTGACCACACCACCTACTTACCAGACCATTACGCCCAACCAGTCTGCAATAAATTAATCTCTACCTGCTCGAAACAGACGTTATGCACAGCTCTTTCCTATTCGGGCTCGGGTACGGTTTCAAGAGGCGCTCAGGGTTAAGCGCACGAGATTTCATGAATCTTTGGAATTAGGCTACCACAAAAAATAAGAAACATAGCATGAAAGCACAGCAAGTGCATGGGACCAGCCTCTTGTCAAGACGGTAATGACTGGAAGTATAGTATAAACCAACAAAACGACAATGCGAGTGGAAATGATCTGGCGAAAGATGGACACAAATCAACAGCACAATTGGAAAGCATTCGACAACAGAGACAAACGGCAAGACCGAGCCAGTACGCAAGTGGAAGGGACACTAGCAATACCGTCCCGCCAGGTCTGACGACCAACTTCGACCCCACGCCACCCATCTTACTCTCAAGGCTCTGCCAGTGGCAGCCCGTTTCCATTAAAAAGATCGACTTCCTTGTTGTGATCACCGAGCTCAATGTTGATGATAGCGATGGTGTTTCCCCAACGACCTCGCCTCGTGACTCCTGTAAGAGACCGCTTTTCCGCAACAGGCGGGGTCTGGATCTGGATCTTGTGCCTGTTCTTGATCGACTGGACCGACTTCTTGTTCAATGTTCATCGCCCCGTAATGGAGCGTGTGGGTGTCTTTCCCCGTGGCGTTGGAAATGGCCTTCTTACACAGATCAACCTTGACATTGTCAAACAATGGCAACAACTGGGGTTCGGTCGGCTCCCACGTCACCATCAGATCCAGGTATTCACCCTTGTGGGTGAGGCTCAAAGCCCGTTTGTGCGTGCCCTGGATACCATAGTAGAAGCTGCCAGCCTCGATCTCCTGGTGTGAGTCCACATCGGTGATCTGTTTGCAGATGGGGTCAAGCCACTGGTCTTCTAGCTGGTCCTTCTCGAGGAAATTGGTAAGCACCGCTCGTGTCTCGGGACTTCTGAAGCTTCCTCCATCACGACCATTTGACTCACGGGTGTGTCCCCTATGCATTTAATATCTGACTGGTCCTTCTCGAGGAAATTGGTAAGCACCGCTCGTGTCTCGGGACTTCTGAAGCTTCCTCCATCACGACCATTTGACTCACGGGTGTGTCCCCTATGCATTTAATATCTGAACATGATTGCCTAGCTTCGAGAAGACCGCGGGTACGGAGCCGCTCTAAGCGAGCGATGCTGTAGTTCGTTGCCGTTTCCTCATCGTCCGCGAAACGGGCAGACCCAAACGAGTGGCCGAGGACAAGGACGGCCAAGATTGTGTTGCCGAAGGAAGTCTTCATGGTAATAGTTCGTCGAAGGAACGAACGAGTGGTGGGTTGTCGGGTCGAAGGGAAGACAGTAGTGAGATCTGAAACAGCCGATAATAATTTAGAGAATGCTATGAAAAGAGGCTGTTGATGATGGATTGGCGGTTTGATATTTGGGCAGTCTTTCCCGGCGCTTGTGTGTTCGTCCAAGACGCGTTGACTTTGTATTAGTGATCTGGCATCTTAGCACAGCCGTGTCAAGTGGAGTAGCGCCATCCTACGAGGGCTAGAAATCACGGCCTTGCGGTCCTTCGAGACTCATCCATGCTGGCAAAGTTATCCACAGCCTAGTCACGCCCCTTACTCAGGTCAATCGATGATGTAGATGTTGAAACTTGGGAGGCAACGTGCATAGAGGGTGTCTCATCATCGCCTCTTTGGAGAATAAGACCTCGTGCATTTTTATTGGATCCGATAACGAAGATGGATCGACAATTGGAAATGACCGGTCGTAATGAGTCCTTGCCACGTCATGTGCACGTCGTCGAGGAACTGACTGAAGATGAAAATAGAAATCGAACCTCCGTGCCTTCTCCTCCCAATCCTTAAAGCAATTTTCAGAGTCAAGAAGATGTCGTCCTCATTCCTTTAAAATAGGAATCCACCTCATACCCTATTGGATCTAGCCACGAACATGAAATCAAAACGAGGAGGAACTGGCATTTCTCCGCCGCATCCTGTAAATGTTGGTAGGGGTAACTGAAGTAAAATAGCAATAGAGTTTCTATGCCTCCTCCTCTCGAAGACCCAGAAGCCATGCCAAGGTGGAAGTGACGGCGGACAAGTTGGCGTTTTAAATCGGCTCTCACTTGGCGGCTTGGGAGGTCTATCCTGCCCAGGTGAACGTGTTTGAATACTGGTAAACCGTTGGGGCCATGATGTTATTTCCATAAGGTACTAGATCGGTCCTTTATAAGCTTAGTGTCAGCGTATAGTTGAAGCTGTAAGCGCTAAGGAACTACAGTCGATGTACTTATTTTCTGACAACTAGGCGGCAACTCACTGTAGCAGGCGTTCAATAGGTTAGTCAGATCCATCACCATCTTTGCCAGCAGAGTTTTTAGCCAAGTCTTAGTTCCATGTCATTAGAAAACGAGAGGAAAAAGAAAGAAGCTAGCCTATGCTAGTATGTTCTTTGCTTCTAACTCTTACCGCGAAAGACGACAACTGCATGCAACAGCCACGGTTACATCTCTTAGGCAGAACCCTCTTGACATTTATTAGTGAGCACGATTTCTTACCGGGGTAGGATTGCCCGGAACCTGTAATTGTTCTGAAGGAAGGAGATGGCGGAGGGGTGCGTACTGTGCCTTAACGGACAGTGCATATTTGCCAAGGCACACGTTTCAGAGCCGCAAGGTACCCCACAATAAAGCTCTTTCGACCGCACTCTTAACGGAGTTCTTCCTAGAGGCGGATTTCGTGGCTGAGGTGGGGTTGCGAAGCGGAGTGAGTTAGGTGCATAGCCCGACACAGAGTCGGAGATCGAATCCCTCCCAGCAAGCAGATG
Organism: Lophium mytilinum; assembly: GCA_010093605.1. Taxonomy (NCBI): domain Eukaryota; kingdom Fungi; phylum Ascomycota; class Dothideomycetes; order Mytilinidiales; family Mytilinidiaceae; genus Lophium; species Lophium mytilinum. Next base: position 32,693 of record MU004182.1, on the reverse strand, counting down.
ACCAACTCCAGAGGCGATACCAGAGGTCTAAGAAGTATAAACCTGGAGATATTCCCGGCTCTTCACTCTACCATCAACTCGCTCCAATTCACTAATTCATTGCATATCGAAACCGCCCCAAACACTGCCCATCCATTCACTCATCATGCTCGGTAAGATGAGTCCAAAGAACCCCGTCCTCAAACTCTTTTTGACAGATACAGCTACCACGATTCACAATCTTGCTGCCACCGCGATGGCCTTCCTCGTGCTCGCTGGCACCACAGCGGCTACCGCCAACGCTAGGGGCGACGCCGACACCAATATCGCCGCACGTGACGTGGCCTATCAAGCCTGTCTGGGTCCATTTTTCGCGAATGGCGGAAAGCCAACCGTCAAGAACATCCAAGACTGCGGTGGTCAGTACAAGAAACGTGACGTTGTGGAGGGAAAAGACCAGGAAGAGGACGACGATGATGCCGCCTCTTACATCATTGATGGAGGACAGGAGAATACCATTGTGACTTAGGCCATGGTGAAGCGGAAGGATCGCGTAACTCACCTAAGCCCGAGTCGTTCGCTAAGAGTTGACTTATTTGAGTTTCGTCGACTACGTCGCCTGCTGTTTTCGATCGTTACCTTTGTTTTAGCTATTGCCACCAATGTTGCAATGTATGTCTCAACGACGCCCCCTGACTCCTAGCTCTAAATCATTACACGGTAACTAGCCGAACATGACAGACAGTACGGCAAGCCGACCGATGCCTTGGCGCATGAGAGCATGTGATGATGGACGTGATGTGCTTATAAAGTTGAGCACAAAAGAGCTTTTGTGTACTCTCTATTGATGAATAGGGGGGACACATACATGCAGTGAGTCAGAGCTATAATCCGAATTCAATGCTGTAAGAAACCCAGACTCTACTTGCCGTTCTGAAGATCTCTCAAACAGGATCTAGCCACTCATGAGGTTATGAGCTATCCAAGTAGGTATTCACCAGATTTACCACGCTGACCGTGCCCGCACTAGCCGCCTAGCCCCAACATGGCTAGCCCGGCTACACGTCGATGTTGGGCCTCCTCACTCCCGACACGAACACTTCTGTCCAACTGAGATACAACTTCGCAATGCTCTCACACGACCCCGGCAAGGCTTCTGGGAGCACAGACGCTAGCAACGAGGGAAGTAGGGATGAGTCCCAATCTTCGTCAACTACGCCCAATCTAGCTCCGAGAGGACCGCTCGAGCGATCCGCCGCCTTCTTCACCGCAGGAGTCAAGCCTCTCTCTCGATCAACGCTCTACGCCGACTCAATCCTATGGGACAAGACCTACGATCCATACATGCCAACGCTGCCCCCCAGCCAATCATACTCCGACAGGCTACGCAACATGGCAGAGGCATACGCCGCAGAGGAAAGCAAGCTTCAAGCTATGAGGGCGTGCGAATACAAGCCTAGCTGCCCCGAATCAGAGGGCAAGCGCGCGAGAAGCCTCTGCAACGCGCACGAGACGCTGGCCGAGCTTCGCAAACGCCTCCGCCTCGACCCCACGGCCCAGAACCAGTTATTCAGTATCTTCATCGATGTCGCTGTCAATGCGGTAGTGGTTACAGAGTCTGGGCTTCCTGCGCCTGAACTTGAGGATCGCCTTCTTAGGTGGACGTATAGTCTCCTAGACGCGTCTAGTTTCAAGCAGTTCGGATCGGTCAACTCTTTCGAGGGGCTGTTACTCGCCTTGGCGAAGCTTCTTCAAGATAGCCTTATTCGGGATCCGAGTGACTTCGATCACTATGACCGTATTTCAGAGTTCGTGCTCGAGCACGGAGAGGAGTACCACTATGACGCGATCGACTCCGTTCATAAGATACTAAAGCTGCAGCGGAATCGAATTCCCAGTCCTGTCAGTAGACATATCCCATGAATTCCACTCATTTCGGCGTTTCTGAAGCTGACTGGAGGAACGTGTGATAAAGTCGGACGTGGATGGAGCATACCTTCGTGAACTGTATGATGAGGTGTGCAATGAGGTCGACTAGTTGTTAGGGTGGCCATGAGTACCTATGTTAGGGAGTAGTGAATAGGACTGTACCCCCGTCTCTCGAACTTCACTTCTCAAATTTCCGGATTCTAAATGGAGAGAGACCCACTCATATCTCCTCGAGAAACATAAAATGAAACCTCGGTACCAGTGTGAGCACTCGCTCTTTACTTCACGTGAAACCGCGCGATAGCGGAGGAGACTGAGCTGTAATAGTGCGGAGCATTACCTGGTCCAATATCCTAGATGTAGTTTTTGACTTGGAAAGTCTGATTGGCAAAGATTTTGAGTCCTAATGAACTCGCTGCTATTGCCTAGGAAGGCCGCGCACTCAGTCTACAGCTGCTATAGCAGCAGAGTCGCATACGCCCCCGACGTGGGCAACGTAGGAGCTCCATCACTCCTGCAGCATCTTCTTTTACTCTAGGAAGATAGACAGTAAGATAAAACGAACTCTTTACAAGTCAGCGACGCGGACTCAAAACCATCCGATCACCTCTCCAACTCCCTTGAACAGTTCACCAACTACAGCTCTCCCCCCTGTCCCCCAGGCGCCTCATAAAACCCCTGCTGATAAGCCAAATCATCCCTCCCCGGCACATATTCATAAACATACTCTTCCTTTCTCACAACCTTACTCCTCCGCGTTACCCTCCCATCTTTCTCCACCGCCTCGGCAAAAAAGCCCCTCCACTCCTTCCCACTCCAGACGTAGAAGCTCGTCTCGAATCCCTCCCGCGCCTTCTCTCCCATGATAATCTCCCTCCCCTCGTTATCGACCCCATAAAACGCCCAGCTGACCGTCTCAGTATCCCCGTTCCAGCTCACATACACCACTGTGCTTTCGCCGTGAGTCAGCGCCACGATCGCCGGCTCCTCGTGCGGCGTCCCCGTCCAGTTGAACCGGAACCCGCGGTAGTTCTGCACGTTGCCATTGGTCCACAGGTCGCCGCTCTCAAGGTACGCATGGAAGATTACGGTGCCGTCGGGCGAGAATTCGGTGATTGCGCCGGCGGAGCCCCAGCTCACGAAGGCGTTGCCGTTGGGGAGGATTTGAGTGTTGCCCTGGGAGAGGGCGAAGACGCCGGCGGGCGCGGGGAAGGACTGGAGGAGTGTCGCGGTCCACGAGGTGGTGTTCAGGGCAAGAATTTTGCCGCTAGATTCGTTGGCGTATTCGCCGCTTTCAGAGTGGAGTTCGGGGCCGGAATTGTCGAAGAGGCTGATTATTTCGATGGAGGTGTCGTCACCTGCGGACTTGGGGTGGGAGATGAAGCGGGCGTGGTGTTGGAAGCTGAAGGCCACGCCGGGGCCTAAGGTAAAGTTTGAGTGCTTGCCGCCGAGCCGCCAGATGATGGCGCTGGAGGTGCCGTTGATTTTGTAGATGGTTGAGGTGTGCCGACCGGAGACGAGGTAGCTGTGGTCGGAGTCGCGGTCGACGGAGTTGATGTGGAAGTAGTCAAGGGCGTCGGAGCTGTTGTGGCCGGTTCCAAATGCCAAGGATGCTATTGAATAGACGGATTCTGGGTGTTGATTAGCATTAAGAATTATTTTCTGAAGGGATGCTGCCCTACCTTCCGGGGGCACGTGATCGAGACTACTCCACTCGAATAAGAGACGACCAGTGTCGATTTCGATGTCTGAGAAATTCACGTCAGCCTCCTCCAGTACCAATAGCCAGAATCCTGCATACCTTGAAACACTGCATCCACAATCCATTGACTCTTCGGTCCCGTCCCGAATCTCTTCAATTCAAACGGCGTCGGTCTATAAATTTCCACTACCGCCGTTCTTTCATCCAGCACCTGAAACTCATGCACATCCAATATCTTACTCCCCGCTCCCCGTACTTGCTTGATCGCCTCATAGCTCCCATTCAGAATCGTTGTGTGACCATGGCCATGCCCTTTCTTCCCATTCAAACTCCCTTCAAAAGCGAAAATAACATCTTTGCCTTTCCATCTCGCAGCTTGGAAGTTCGCGACATAGCCGCTAATGTAGCCGAAGCCGGACCAAACAAGCTCGCCGCTGGATGTGAAGATGTAGGGTCCTGGCTGGAGGGGCCCGTGCGGGAGCGGTGGGTCCCAGCCGGGAAAGGAGTACGGGGCGACGAAGATGTAGCCAGGGGAGACGGTGGAGGTGGCCGGTGTGGTAATGTTTAGAGTCGGTGGGGCGAGGTCGGGGCGGGATTTGTATTTCCAATCCGCTGAAGCTGGGGAGAAGAGAGTTGTGATGATTACGAGAGAGAAAAGCAAAGAATGATGAGGTGTGCGCGCTAGAGCGGAGAACATGGTGGCGAAGTATGAAATATAAGGCGTGTTCCCTAGGTTTCACATCAAAATGAAAAAGGAGAGGAAGATATTAATCCCTCTTTTGATGACGTTGAATCTAATGAATGTTGATTTCTCTAATATCGTGATGCAAAAGATGACGCAATGTTGTTGAAAAAATACGAATATGCAGGAACCCCGCGTTACGAATTGGCCCTGGCCATTTTCTTTGGAGAAAGCGATGCGATGGGAATAGCAGCTAGAACGACAAGTGGCTTTCTTTGCGTTGCCTTCGGCCCGCCTATGTCGTTGGAAGTAAGTTAGAGGAGGAGTTGGAGGGGGCTTCGGTTACATGTATGCCCAGCTGGGATAGGCTAGCGTAGATGCAGCTCTACTCTACATACCTACCGACTACCTCGGTAGCGGTTCAATATTAGTGAAACATCCACATCTTAACTACTATTCATGCGTAGCTTTGTAGAATACGTAAATTCCGGCTCTGCTTGAGCCTAGGGTGTTTTTCCCTTGAATGCTACTCAATGGAATTTAAGGATCGAACATGTATATCATGATAGGAATAGGATCACCGTGACATTTGCAGAGCAAGGCTTGTACAAATAGCATACTACAAAAGTCCGAAATCTTAGCTGATGGTAGAAATGAAAAGATGCGATATGAAACTTGTTTTAAAAATAGTGATTTATCCGCTTGAATGATAGGTGCAGTAGTTGACAAGGGTTTAAAGATACTTGCACGTCTCTCTCTACGTGCTTTTTTGACCATTGTTAGAGAATCATTCCAATCCAATCATGCATATTCATGTTCGACTACCGTAGTCCCGTAGGTTAAGATTGTGGAACCGGATCGGTATACAACTTTAGATGGAAATGGCTTCCCCCTTACAGCTGTCGACGTTCATAGAAAACCAGCAAATTGCTCCAGGATAAACTTGGGAATAACTTCGAAGACTTCCTCATAGCGCTTCGAGTTGCAACCCCCCACCAGCCTATATATCGTGAAGTAACACTTCCGATGTGGCTTCGATTGTCGGTTGAACCCGCTTTTAAGATGCTTTACCAGAGCCATGAGAAGGACGTCTAAGGAGCAGATGGAACAGAAGTGCTTTAACTCTGTTGTGTCCATCGAGTCAAAAAATCAAGCAAGGATCCACTACATGAGCTCGCCGGGGCGCGCAAGGCAGCCGCAATGTGGCCCGAATGACCAGACGCATTGACGACAATGCCGAATAGCTTGTTGTAAGGGGTGGGGGTATTGCCGAGGCGTGCTTGAAGTTCAGTGGGAGTGCCGTTCGAATTGTAGAAACTTTCGGCACGTTTGAGATCTTGAGTCTCCCTCACAACGAATTCATTTCCCTAATGGGGCTTGTATGGACATTTGAACTCGCTAATTCGCTCAGGTCCTGCTTCCATCGCAGCTCCTGATGTCCTATGCAGCGCATCAGAGTGCTATAGCCGTAGAGTAAGCACCGCTAGGAGTATGGGCGTGACCATTCCGTGTGGCCTGTCCGAGAGGAGGAAATTAGCAGAGAGTCTCGACGTAGGGACCCGTTGCACTCTTTGCAGCACGAACTCGAGAGGCCGTTTTAGCTGATGGGTGAGCGTCCGGACGACTTTGAGGATGACGCTGATGAACACTTAGCCCTGTGAAAGCGCGACAGAAGACATAACCTTAGTCGAATTGCCCATATTTTGAAGATAGGACTAAGTGGGAACGAGAAACTAGCAAGGTAAGACTTTTGATAGATCGAACACACCACCTGCAATATCCCCGTGCGGTCTTCCCCCTTACCCAGCACACAATCCCCCACAATCTGCCCCACCCTTCTTCGGATCACACCCATCATCCGGATTATCCACACAAATCTGTCCCACATGCGGACAATTCTCCCCCGTAAACCCCCCACACATCTTATTCTCAACACAAATCCCATATTGATCGCACGCCAGCCCGCACCCAGTCGAATACGGGTCGTCAATACAAATGTATCCGTCCGCGCAGGTTTGGTAACTCGCGCGTCCGCCGCCGCATTTGGCGTAAGTGAGCCCGCTGCATGTCTAAGCCCAATAGGTGAGCTGAGATTCGGTGCACTGAGAGGAAGGGGCGGCGTTTACGCAGAATAGGGTATGGGTTCAGAGGCATACTTGTAGTTCAGGGGCCGGACCGCCGCATTTGTGGTAGCACTCCACCTTGGCTTCATTCTCGCAAATGCACGACTAGCGGCGGGCGTTAGCAAGAGATCGAACGAGGCCGATAAGAGGTCAGGAAACTCACTTCCGGCCAGGACTGTATACACATGTACGCCTCGCACTCGCATGTCTGCGTCGGCTCAGGAAGCCATTCTGGTGTCGTTGAGGTTGGCGAGGCCGAGGAAGCCGGTGGGTCCATGGGACAGGGCTGGACGGCCACGATGCAGAGGATTAGCTGGACTAGATGGGTGAAAGGGAGCGGCATGTTGAAATCTGGGCCAGATCACGGGCGGGTGTCAAGCTGGGATGGGAACTACGCGGAAGACTCACGAGGAGGGTAGGGGTCCCGCCGCATTTTGAGGCACAGGATATTTGCGCGGAGTTTTGGCATTGACAGATCTGGTGGAACGGGGGTTAGAAAAGGTGGCTGGATTACTAGGGGTTGAGGGAATGCTTCGAATATGTCGCCCAGACATACCTGTGCGGCGGTGCCTCCACATTTAACCCATGCGCATTCGCATTGAGTGGTTGTCGCAGCGAATGCGAGTGGAAGCAGAGACAGTGAAAAGAGGATCATTGGTTTCATGGCGACGAGAAGTTGAACTTGCAGTGATTCTTTACATTTACGTTGAAAGTTGAAATGGGGATGGACTGTTTTAGTAGATGTACCTATTCGGGGGCCCTGGGGTGAGAGCCAAGCAAAGTGATTCATGGAATACGAATGAGGACACGTTGATGGTCGCTCGATGAATGTTTCACGAAAAGAAATCCGCCTAGCATGTCAGCATTCTTGAATGGATCGGAACCCCGTCAACCATGCTTTAACCCTGGAGGTATCTCGTACACGTTACAACCGGAGCTGATGGCCCTATGACAAGAGCAAATCATCAAGGAATTACTCTGGGCTGGAAAGCAGTATAGGGCCATCGGTCCGAAAAGTTGGTAATACGAGCTTGCTGCGGCGTGAGCATTTCGCGGGGGTGTTCTGATTTAAGAGACATTTGGATTGAAATTCTACTGATGCTTGAGAGAGCAAGGGATAGAGTTGAGGGAGAATCTGCTTACCGCCTTAGGGACGTAATTGTCGTGGCAGAGACAAAAGGGAAGAAGCATGTGACATCGACGACATTTGTTAGTCCGCTGTCTAATGGGAGACCACGAACATGACCTGAAGGTATGTTACTATGGAAGATTTTAAGAGAGAGGGACCCTGAGATCTATAAGTTTTGACGTAAAGCACACGCTCTCTAAGATTCCGGGCCTCGATATCATAGAAAAGTTTAACGCCTGATAGAACTTTCAAGATTTGAGGAAGCGTCGACGTGGATGGAGAGAATTGTCGAAATCTACGAGATGCGGACTGCTTTAGAAAAGGGAAGTTCGTGACCCTCCCTCCTAAATCTTTACTTAGGTTTCAATGATCTGCAAGAGTTTGACTTGCCTGCAAAAGCTTTACGTGTCCGCAAAAGTCTAACCGTCAAGACTAAATTTCAATAGCACGAACAGGCCATTACATCACCAACAGTAAATTCCGCAGCAGGAAAGTAGTACACACAAGATTCATCTTGGTTGTAATACGGACACGGGCCGTCAGCGGCCATTTATGCAATGCTAAATACGTCCGGCCAGGCCCGTTTCCAACCACCCAACCAGCCATTTGCGTCAATCATCTAAACGAGTCCAAGGCACCGAAAGCCCCACACTCCAAATCCGACCAAATCCCCAATAGAAAACGCTGTCGTAGGTATCCCGCCCGTCCAAACGCCCCATCCCATGCACCATGCCATGATATCGAGAGGTCATAAGAAAGCCAGATTCCCAAACGCCTGGAGATGAAGTCGCACCACCACGCTCACCGAATTACACCCCAGCTGTCCATGCCGCCCAGACCGCCCGTCCGCTCCTTTTTCTTGAATGCGTTCCAGAACCGAAGAGTCTCGTCGCCGGCGCCAGTGACGATGACTTGGCCGTCCGGGCTCATGGCAAGGTAGAGAACGCGGTAGGTGTGGCCGGTCAAGGACACGACCTGCTGCATGCTCGGGTATTTCCAGACGATAATCTGGTTCTGGCTGTAGCCGTGGGTGGAGACGATCTCGTTGCTGTTGCGCGACCATGCCAAGTTGCACACCTGACTGCCGGTGTCCAAACTGCTGAGCAGATTTGCAGGAGCAGATGGGGAGGTCGGCAGACTGGTTGGATTCGACGCGGCCGCCGCGGCAGCTGCAGCCGCGAGGGAGGCAGATGAAGGTCCATGGGGAGAGATGAGAGTGTTCCAGAACTTGATGGTCCGGTCAGCAGTACCACCACCGCTTGCAAGGAGCCCGCGCTGGTGAGGGCTCCAGGAGATTGCCTTCACAGCAGCAATATGCTCGCTCCACTTGAAGGTGGGCTCTGCGTTTAGCTTTTCCCAAACCATGAGTTTGTTGTCGTTGCCGCCACTGGCCAACTGGCCGTCTTCCGAGTTCCATTTCAGACCACACACTTCTTGTTTGTGGCCAACGAGCTTGCGTAGCCATTGATCTGGCTGTCGTACGTCGCGGTGGTAGATTAGGCGATCGCGGGAACCCGATGTGAGGATGTGCTCGTTCCATGCAAGGGCCCCTACTCGGCCTGTGTGACCTGTCATGGTACGTAGCCGACGCTGTGAAATTGCATCCCAGATCTGCACGAAGCCTTTATGCGTTCCAATCGCAATGTGCGAACCCTTTTCAAGTATTAGCATGTGATTCTGAATGGTTCGAGGCATGATGTCAACTTGCCCTCTGGATCCAATTGACACTTGTAACAGTGTCATCTGGAAGCTCGCAGAGTTTCGTCACGCGGCCAGACGTCGAGTTCCACATATACACGCAAGATCCCAATCCAACGCCAAGTATGTTTTGACTTCCCCAATCGACGAGATTCAAATAGAAATCGTCAGCTAGATCCGGTGCGTCTAGTACCTTGTAGGGAACTTTGGCGACGGCTCGCGGAGTCTTCCTTGGGCTCAACAGCATTGTCTGGCTGCTATACTTGACGGGCGATAAGCTGTATATCTCGGACCTAGCATTGAGATTGGGGCCGTGTCTGCTCTGTGGAGTTCGTGATGGCGTTGGTTGTCCCGAGTAGCTGTACCGTGGTGATGCATATGAGAAGAGATTCTTGTGTGGGGTCGATGGAGTCAGTGCGGGGGCGGGGTGCACAGAGGTTGACCTCGTCGGTGGGGTGTGCGATCTAGTAGGGTCGTGGAAAGTGGTCCGCTCGGTTGGAGAAAGGTTATGCGGTATCGCCTGAGGTACGGTCTGTTCGAACATCTCGGAGCGTAGAAGGGATGAGTACGTCTTGTTAGCTTCCTCGGCTGCAATTGCTTGTTAGCTGGATTCCCGAACTGGAGCAGGAAGATGCATACTTCTCTGAAAGTGCAGCTCATGATGCGGCGTTCTCTTCGCTGACCGCGATGGTGTCGCTGGTGAACCCTCGTCGTGGAGCAAGCTGAAGCTCGCCTGGAGGTCTTGGCCGGACCTGTTGGGAATGAATCTAACGAGAATTGTCAGCGCGCAAGCTCCAGAGAAGCGCCTAGCCCTCTGCAGATCTCTGCCTCTGTGCTGGCCTAGATACTCTATTCACTAACCTGTCTCCGTAGACTCGCTGCCGCTTCCTGCTGGGACTAGCGTTCGGCGTCCGTTCTCGCGCCCGGCCTGCTTGGTCGAATTGCTCCAAAGCCCTGCTCAGCGCTGTGGGATCCACCGGCTCCGACCCTCTGTCGTGGTTGTGCGGCACGAAGCCATTGTGGTGTCGCTTGTGGCTGGCGGTGGGGGGTGTCTTCGACTCGGGCGGGGAGATGAGGGTAGGCGTACGCACTTCGTCGGCATACTGCTCTGTCGATGCGACTGGCACATCGGTGCGCAGCTCGGAGTCAGCCATAATGGCAGTGTTGTGAATTCGCAGATGGCGCTTGCAGCTTCAGCGGAGGTGGATGTCGCAGAGTCCAGCAGCGGGTGAAGCTCGCACAGCGCACACAATTGCAGCGCGGAAAGGCGAGGAAGGCGTCCGCGGCGCGTGGTACGACGGGTGAGGTGGTCGGCGAATGTACAGAGTGTCGAGGAGGTCGGTTTAGAGGCCGTCGGGATGCAGCTTGGCCTTCGCAGTGACGGGCGCAGAAAGCAGCGCGCAGCAGTTGTCGAGGGGGTCGGTCAGGTTTCATGCAGCGGCATGCCAGGCGTCGTGGTGATGATGGCGAAGTGCGGGTGTGGTGGGTGGTGTCGGGAGGTGAGGTTGGTTGATAGGGATGCCCGTGCCAATGTTTTGGGGTTTGCGGCGATCGAAGCTAGGACCCCTTGGCCGTTGGCGTCGTGACGGATCAGCTGGAGCAGTGAGGGCTGCGTCTCAAGCAGTGAGGGATGGCGATGATAGCGATGGTGTTGGATAGCAAGAGAGAGTCTCGAACCTGAGGCAGCAAGGCACGCAAGGAGAGAGCGTGCAAGTGCAGGGAGGGTCTGTATGTATTTCCGTCACGTCGTCGCCGGTTTGTTGTGGTTTCGACGGCCCGCACGCGTGCCGGGGAGGGCGTGGAGGGCTAGCTCCAGCCGCTGAAACGTCTTTTGGCTGTTGGCCGTGGGCTCTGCTTAAACTGCCCGGCGACAGCGAAACGTCTCTTGGCCGTGGGCTCTGCTTAAACTGCCCGGCGACAAGCGGCGGCGGCACACGCCCAATGCCCAGCGAACCACCAGGCCACCTCCACCACGCCTAACTATTGCCGTAAGGGCCGGACAAAGCGTTACTAGAGCGTCGTGCGCCTATCCTATGCTGAGCATCCGCGCCTCTCGAACAAACCGACCCTTCCCCCCGACCACCACCTGCATTGCCGTTACTCTCTGCTCGCGTGCCATGGCGACTACCAATCCCTCGTTGAAGAGCGCTGAGGACTTCCTGTCTTTCGTGAACGCCTCTCCGACTCGTGAGCAGCCCATACATCCCATCATCTGCTAGAAGAAGCTCACACGTCCAGCCTTCCACGCCGTGAAGTCTGCGAAGCTGCGTCTGGAAAAGGCCGGGTTCAAGCCTATAAAGGTGTGTGCCGTCAGAGCATAAATCGAGCCACCCCCAACGTCCCGTCACAGCCGCACAGCTCCATTGTCGAATGAGAGTCCCCTACAGCAATGATACGACCTCCATCCCTCCACTCGACCCTTGCGACCTGCAAGGCCAGCTTGGCAGCCTTGTCCTATGGATACAACTAGTCCCGCGTTACAGAGCTGACCCTGTCTGTTGCAGGAACGCGATTCTTGGGCATCCAAGCTGCAACCCGGCGAGAAGTATTATCTCACCCGCAATGCCTCCTCCATCGTCGCCTTTGCCATTGGCAAGAAGTGGAAGGCGGGGAATTCCATTGGCATGATTGGAGCCCACACAGACTCCCCGTGTCTGCGACTCAAGCCCGTGTCGAAGCGCCAGAGCGATGGTTTCTTGCAGGTGGCCTGTGAGACGTATGGAGGAGGACTCTGGCACACCTGGTTTGATCGGGACCTCAGCATCGCCGGGCGTGCAATGGTGAAGACAAAGGATGGTTCAATTGAGCAGCGTCTAGTCAAGGTCGACAGGCCCATCCTGCGCATCCCCACCCTGGCCATCCATCTCGATCGCCAGGAGAACTTCCAGTTCAACAAGGAGACCCAGCTGTATCCCATTGCTGGTCTGGTGGCTGCTGAGTTGAACAGACAGGGCAAGACTGGCGACGAAAAGGAGGAGCCCAAGAGCGAGGACGGCCCGTTTGAACCCCTTCAGACGCCAACCGAGCGACATCACCCCTTCATTGTGGAGATCGTTGCCGAGGAAGCTGGTGTGAAGCCTGCGGACATCTTAGACTTCGAACTGGTGCTTTACGATACTCAGAAGTCCGTCATTGGTGGTCTGAACAACGAGCTGATCTTCTCAGCCCGCTTGGACAACCTCGTCATGTCATTCTGCAGTGTCGAAGGTCTGATTGCGTCTGTTGCGTCGCCATCAGCCTTAGACGATGATTCCACAATCCGTCTCATCGCCCTATTCGACCACGAAGAGATTGGAAGCCAGACAGCCCAAGGCGCCGACTCCAATCTCCTTCCGGCTGTCATTCGCCGCCTGTCGGTCCTCCCTGCGTCTGACTCCAACTCAGATAAGTCGTATGACAAGGTTGAGGCCGAGTCCGCTACTGCGTACGAGCAGTCGCTGTCGACATCTTTCTTGATCTCCGCTGATATGGCGCACTCCGTTCACCCTAACTACCCTGCTAAATACGAGTCGGCTCATCGCCCAGAGATGAATAAAGGTACCGTCATTAAGGTCAACGCCAATGCCCGCTATGCGACAAACTCTCCTGGCATTGTGCTCCTCCAGGAAGCAGCTCGCCGGGCCAAGAAGACTTCTATCAGCAAATCGTCGGCCTCACACGGCGTGCCATTGCAGCTCTTCGTTGTCCGCAATGACTCGTCTTGTGGAAGCACAATTGGGCCCATGTTGTCGGCAGCTTTGGGAGCCAGAACGTTGGATCTCGGCAACCCGCAGCTGAGCATGCACAGCATTCGCGAGACGGGAGGCGCACACGATATAGACCACGCGATTAATCTGTTTGAGAGTTTCTTTGAGAACTTCAAAGAGCTTGAGACACAGATCCTGGTGGATTGACTAGAGGTGTCTAGATTATAGGGCATTGGCCGGCCGTCGTCACATTTCTCTCGCGAAGCATATAGATGTGTCCAAAAATGGAGCTGTCTGACAGTATAGTATTAGCACAGTCAGCGTGTCCGTGAATTGGGCTCGGCCTTCGCACTGACCTTCAGCCTCCGATCGTCATAAATCGCCGATTTGCCCCACCATGAATACTTTCATCCCGCCAACGCCCTTGCGCAACGTCAACAAAGTCCCCCTCCCACCCATACGGAATTTCTTGCCAGGCTTGAAACATGTCGCAACCCAAGTATCTCACCGGCGACAAAGCCGCGATCCTGGAGTTATTGGATAGGTTTGACGTAAGCTGAAACCCAGTCCTCTTCATCGCGTCGCTAACTTATAGTCAAAGGTGTTCCTCTTCGACTGCGATGGTATGGCTTCCCAATGATACTGCAACTCCAAATCGAATAGAAACAATCACCTCGAGGATACAATGGCAAAAGGAACACGGAAAATTGCTCGAGGGCTGATTATGAAGAAGGATAGGCGTCCTCTGGTCTGGAGACCACCTCTTCCCAAAGGTGCCGGAGACACTTGATATGCTCAGAAAAGCTGGTAAACACACCTACACAGATAGATCAGCAGCGATGCTTACCTCAATACAGGCAAGCAGCTTGTCTTCGTAACAAACAACAGCACCAAATCACGCGCCGACTACAAGAAGAAATTCGATAAAATGGGCATCGAAGCCAAAGTCGTACGTCCCCGACCCCCTATACCCCCATCAACCAACTCCCCGCTAATACCGCACCCCAGGAAGAAGTCTTCGGCTCCTCCTACAGCGCCGCCGTCTACATCGCGCGCATCCTCTCCCTGCCCGCACCCAAGAACAAAGTCTTCGTCGTCGGCGAAACCGGCATCGAGCAGGAACTCGACGCCGAATCCGTCCCCTACATCGGCGGCACCGACCCAGCCTTCCGTCGAGACATGACCCCCGACGACTTCACCGCCCTCGCCAACGGCTCCGCCCTCGACCCAGACGTGGGTATCGTCCTTACCGGCCTCGACTTCCACATAAACTACCTCAAGATGGCCACAGCGTATCAGTATCTGCAGCGCGGCGCCAAGTTCCTTGCCACGAATATCGATAGCAGTCTGCCCATGGCGCATGCCTTGTTCCCTGGGGCCGGTAGCACGGGCGCGGGGATTAGGTATGCAGCGGGGGCCGAGCCGTTGGCATTGGGGAAGCCGAGCCAGGCGATGATGGAGGCGATTGAGGGGAAGTTTCAATTTGACCGGGCGCGGACATGTATGGTGGGGGATCGGTTGAATACGGATATCCAGTTTGGGCTTGAGGGGAAGCTTGGGGGCACGCTGGCAGTATTGACGGGGGTGAGTAAGAAGGAGGATTTTCTGGCCGAAGGGAGTGAGGTTGTGCCAATGGCGTATGTGGATGCGCTGGGGGACCTGGTGGCTTGAGGGTGAGATGGGGAGGCCTGCATGTGACCAGCTCTATCTTCAATTAGGGCATTGAAGCAGCAGAAGGAGTAGTATGAACGTGTGAGCAGAGTCGTATGAAGGCACTGTAAGTGTTGATAGATCTCAGTATAAGGGATGCAATAGACTAGATTATACCTGCCGAAGAAGGTGCATTAACTTAAGTCGTCTGAGCTGGTGCTCCAAGTAACTGAGAAAAACGGTATCAGAAGCATCTTCCACGCTTCATCGAATGCCCAGCTACGTTTTGACTCATTATTATCTGAAGTTGTTCTGCACACGAAACCCACACGCCAGAGACATCCCCACCATACCCCTGCCCTTAATTTCCTGGCCCGTGCACCCCCAACACGAACTTCACGCCAAAACGCGTCTCCCCAAACGTCAACCTCACGCCCTCAGAGCACTATCCCAAGACACCCTTACAGCACCACCAACACCAACGATGATCCGACAAGACTTCTCCCGCGTGGACCCAAAGCGCCGCCCGAACATCGACCCAAAGCGGCGGCAATTCGCCGACCCGGGCTTCAAGCAGCAGGACTATGACCACCGCCTCAACTTTTACGTCGTGCCGCCCACGGCGGAGATTACGCTCGAAGAGTTTGAAGTGTGGGCCATTGGACGATTGAAAGGTATGCTTAAGAGTGGAACCGCAGTCAGCGAACAGCGTAGGCTAACGTAGTGGTGTACAGTTCTTTCAGAGCTAGAAGGCTGCTCGTTCCGTAATAGGAGCCAAGAAGAAACCACGACATATATGACATCGATTCTCGAAAAACACATGCCGCTGCACGCAAATTCGAGTCGGAGTGGTATACTGCAGGACGAGCGGAAGAAGGACCATTACTCGCATTTCATCCTCCGGCTGGCATTCTCCGCGACCGAGGATCTGAGACGCAGGTTTTCGCGTCTGGAGACGATGTTATTCCGGCTGAGGTTCAAGGACGACGATCTCAAGGAGCGACAGCAGTTTGTGGATAGCTTAGGGCTGGAATGGGAGCGGGTGGAGGAGGAGGAGCGGAGGGAACTGGGCGCCGAACTGTCCGCGGCGAGCGGCTTGAAGAAGGTGGATGAGCAGGGGTGGTTCAAGGTAGATTGGGAGCGTGTGCCAGAGCTGGTGGAGCAGCGGAGGGTGTTCTTGAAGAGGGGTAAGGCGTATGTACCCGCCCGGGAGCAGCTGAGTCTCGTGGTGGCCGAGTTCACGAGACGGTTGGATGAGGCGCTTGAGGTATGCTTTAGACTCCCAACTTTCTACTTTCTCTATTTTGAAAGCAGTATAGCTAACGATTCGGGAATAGCTGACCGCTCGCGCCCTCCCCCGCCTCGACGAAGACGACCGCCTCGCCCCAATTCTCGCCCACCTCTCCCAATCCTTCACAGCGCCCGACGCCGCCTACAGCTCCTCCGACGCCGTGGACGGCCTCTCCGCCCCGACCGCTGCCTCCATCGACACCCTCTCCCAGCACTTCCCGCTCTGCATGCAAAACCTCCACCAAACCCTCCGCGCGAACTCGCACCTCAAGCACTACGGCCGCCTGCAGTACTCCCTCTTCCTCAAAGGCATCGGGCTAAGTCTCGAAGAGTGCATCGTGTTCTGGCGCCGCAGTTTCAAACTCATCACCGACGAGAAGTTCGCGAAAGAGTACAAATACAACATCCGCCACGTGTACGGCGACGTCGGCGGCGACGCAAATCGCCGTGGCCGCGGCTACACGCCTTACTCATGCCAGAAGATACTCACGGAAGCGCTGCCCGGGCCCGGCCAGTCGCACGGGTGCCCCTACCGCACGTTCAGTACGGACATTCTGGTTTCTTTGCTGCAGAAGACCGGAGTTAATGAGAGGGAGGTGCTGGGCCAGGTGCGCGAGGATGTGAAGAAGCAGCGGTACCATATTGCGTGCAACCGCGTGTTTGAGTGGGCGCATAAACGCGAGATTAAAAAGGTCAAGGATGATGGGAGCTGGGGCGCCGCGGAGCTGGATACGATTCTGCATCCGAATACGTACTTCAAGAGGGGTTGGTTGTTGAAGCATTTGGGGGAGGGGAATGTGGGCGTGGTCGGGGATGGGGAGAAGATGGAGGAGTAGGGGATGGATGGACTTGGATAGGATGGCGTTTTGGTGTTTCTAGGAGCGGCAGCTGGTGGGACTCGATCGGTGTGTGGCGCAGAGCTTCGTGTAACGCTGATATGGTAGCTATGGATTATTAGCCTTAGGGCACGCCTTGAGATAGGCTTGCTTGAACCACAGCTTTTCGGATGGAAAAGCGACGCAGAAGAATGAGTTGAAGCTGGGGAGGTGCGCCATTGGGTCGTATCAATGTGCTGGAGCCATCGCCGGCCGTGATACCCACGTGCTCCTCGTCCTCAATATGTGTAGGCAATTTTTTCAAATATTCCAAACCTCTCTCAATTCTTTAAATTTTTGCCAAACCTTTGCAGCACGCATCGGCAATTTCTTGATCCGCCAAATGTCTGTCGAAACATCTCGTGTGGATAGATGATCTATCTACACCGCAGTCTTGCTTTTCTTCCTTGTATCGTATAAGCCTTCGGTTTACAAGCTTCCCTTGTTTCATGCACTATATCCGCTCCCCTAACCAACTCAGAAGTATCGTCATTCACTTGCTTCTTCTGAATATATGTGGTAATACAACAAGTATGTACACACAACATCCGAATATGCCCCCAAGTCCAGTCTATGGATATAGACGGCCAAAGTCTTCCAAAACTTGGGCCTTCTATACTATCCCACATTGATCGTACACCGGCAACTTCGCCCATTCCGCCACCTCCTTACTCTCGCCCGGATCCTCATAAAAGCGCGCCCCAAGCTCCTCAAGCTTCTCACAGAACTCCCCCATCGTCTCCAGCCCTACCAAACCCCCCAAGTAAGCCCCCCCATGCAGGTACGTTGCCATCATCCGCGGATTCTCACTTGCCATCGCCCTCAGGTCCTCTATATCGACAAGCTTACCAGTGCTATCCGGTTTCCATCTCTCTGCCCGCATATTGAACGGCAACGGCAGTACCCAGAGACCCCCGCCGTCCGGCCACCCAAAGACGTCTCTCCGCGCTAGATCGACCTCCGAAACCCAGACTGAGCCGCATATATCCCACTCGCGTCGTAGGTGAAACGGGATACGCAGCTCCGCACCACCCACCCGCACCATCTGTAGCGCCAGCGCTGTCTCATCCGCATCTGTTCAATTGCCGCCAGGCTGCTTCAGGATCCTTCCGCCAGACTCGGCGAGCTGGGCGCGCCATGTTGGCCCTAAGACATAGGTGACGAGAGCTGGGACGGTGATGCGCAAATGGACGACTGTGGTGGGCAGCCTGGTTGCTATGTATGCCCACAATACATAGAGGCTGTCGAATGGGCCTGGTTCATGCGTCGGGGGCTCGCGGCTTGTACATTCAAGTGCCAGGCGGTTTTCGTGGGAACCATAGCTGGGTAGTAGAAATGGCTCGTCGGACCAGTCATTAGAGCAAGACATTGTCGACACGAAGGTGGTGAATAGGCTAAGGAGGAGCCCGAGGAGGAATAATGGTGAGTGGTGGTGCATAGGTATGAAAGTTGATGTGAACTGATAATGTTGGGTTGCTGATTATGTTAAGTAACAGTGATGTGACATGTCTTATAAACCGGCTTCTGTCATGCGGCGCAGCAATACGGCATAGTTTGTGCAGACGGAGGGCCTTTGAGTGGGCGCTCCAGCGTGGCGGAGCAGAGCAGAGGATTGGCACTATATTATAAGACAGATGAAAGGAGATAATCTTGTCGAATTTCTATCTGCTCCTCTCCCGAGGTCCTCTTCGTGCGTAACTCATGTTTTAGGCTTTATCCCAGTATTTCAGACCAGGAATATGATGGCCAACTTCAGGTTTACTACCATCCTAGATATCTTTGATGTTCCCCTCGATCTCCATACCTCAGCTTCTCGACTGTGAGCGCCACTTGCAAACGCTTTCCTGTTTGTTTAAAAATGGATTTGAAGTCCGT
Organism: Lophium mytilinum; assembly: GCA_010093605.1. NCBI lineage: Eukaryota > Fungi > Ascomycota > Dothideomycetes > Mytilinidiales > Mytilinidiaceae > Lophium > Lophium mytilinum. The sequence goes on along the minus strand of MU004182.1, from coordinate 14,075 downwards.
GTTTCCCTCCAAGACCTTTGGCTGAGATAATCCGTCGCTGGCTGAGTCTGCATCATCACTCTCATCTTCATCTTCGGTTCCATGTTCGTCTTCGGTTCCATCCTCGTTTTCACTCTGCTCTTCATCTTCGCCCTCTTCATCTAAGTCGTCCGCGGCTCGAGCTTCTGCCATAGCAATGGCTTCCAGCTCCTCATTTACATCGTATATCTCTATGTGAAGTTCTATCAACTCAAGGTCTCGGAGCATAGGAAGCTCATCTGTAGTCTGCAAATCCTCCGCAATCTTTCGCAGCATGGCTGCATGAGGTAGGTCCAGTGATTGCCTCCCTCTACATCGAACACGTATCTAAGCGCGAGTTTTCGGAGACATGGGGGAAGGTGATGCGATAAACCGGGCCATGCAGATGTGTCTGCTAGCTTGCGGAGTTGATCTGGGTCAGCAAAGGTCCCGATGAGGGTATCGAGGTCGATCTCAAGGTTATCGAGGGCGTTGAAGGGGGCCAGGATGGCACCCGTTTGGCCAGTGAAAATCTTGTTCTGGTTGGCTTCTTGGTCGTCCAAATCCCGCCACAAACACAGGTTCTGGAGCGAATCCCTGTGTGCAGCGAGGTGGTCAACAACAGCGGCAGTTGAGAGGTTGGCAGACGTATTCTGCTCCATCGGGATCTCGTCGGCGAGGGTGAAGGATTCGAGGGCGCGTGGAAGAGCGAGGATTTTAGCAAGCTGGTGTTCATCGATTTGGCATGCTTCCAGATGGAGATTTTCTAATGGGGTACGGAGGTCGTTTTGATGCTCCGGTTCAAAGCATTTGAACCGTATGGAGCGAACTTTCAGTGGTCGAAGATTTGGGTGGCCAAACATGTATGTCAAGGTTGGCAGTAGTTCAGTATCAGTGGCGGTTCGATCGATGCGTAAGCTGACTGTTAATAGTCAAACGTGGCGCAGATACAAATTGGAAACACTAAACGGAAGATGCGAAACAAGGACGTACAGTGTCGGAGATTTTTCAAGAAGTGAGAAGGTGAGTGTTGCGCATCGTCAACCATGGAGCGGAATGCACCATTTGCATCATCAAGTATTGCAAGCTCAAGCCCCTTCAGTCCGGGAAACCGAACTAGAAGGCTCAGCATGTTCAAGTAGCGGTCGGAGCAACGGTCATTCCATTCGCCATAGCTGCGAAGATGGACATGACGCACATGCTTCGACATTTGTGGATTCGTCTCAATAGTGCGTATGCAAGCAGGTAGACTTTGTCATTGAGACTGAGGTGACAGTAAAGACTGTGCTCGCCAGCCTTAGCAAGCCACGGGCTCGTAAAAAGCAGCTTGGAAAGGTCGGGAAGATCGAGAAAGAGAAATATGCGGCTGAGAAGCTCGTTTGACAATGCTGCGAGACTCATCTTGCGCGTAACTGTCATGGGGAGAATAGAGAGAAATGAGATTTTTTATGTGTAGACGGGACTGGTCATGTGATACTGTGAGAATCGCCTTTTTCGAAACTATTGACGGATGTAAAGGAGAAATGAGAGTTGTTCTATTTGAGACTGTAAAGAAATTATGTGCTGAAACAAGGTAACAGAAAGAGCCTCAATCACGTGCGCTTCACACTTGGCATTGCTCTTCTATGAACGATAGATTCTAGGCTCACTACGCTATCCTTGTCTCTAAACCCGAACACGCCCTCGAAACAAAGAGCAACCGCGTATACGAAAGAATCCATCCCACTACCGACGTCCCTAAAGCCGCAACCACCTTAATCGTGTTACTCCGATACCCTGTTAGTGTAATTTGTTAAGAAGATATGTTTCGGTCCATGCCAAGGCTGAGATAGTTTCCGATGGTTTGACCATTTCTCACCCAGTGGGTGTAAAAGAGTGAAATTCCGGATGAAAGAGAATGAAGCGACGTTAAAAGGTTTCACGCTAGCGAAAGTGGGGCCTGTGGGGCGTCTCATCTCAACACCGCCGCCTCTATCGGCTTGTACTGTTCATGTCCAATGCTTCACTCCCTCACTACACGCTGCAAAGTTGCTCTAGGTCTGTGTTTGTTCGTTTTTCTTCCAGTTTTCATCTCTCGTGCGCTCGTCCATTCAGACCCCGACATGTCTCCGCCGCCTTCCCTTTCATCCGTGGCTTCTTCTCTCCTAGCCTCACAAGGGCTGCAACTCCAATCACTCAAAGTATTCCAATCTCTGTGGGCTGGATACGGCCAAATTTGTCATGTGACCGCCTCCCCCAATTCATCCCTGAATTCCTCCGCCGAAACCTCTCGATCGGCATCTACTACGAATTCCAACGTTTCCACGCCTCAGGAAGTCCAGTCCTTCATCCTGAAACTCATCACGCCTCCACCGACAAAATCCAACGACGAGGGCCACTTACGCAAGATTCTCAGCTACCAGGTCGAGCAGTACTTCTACTCAGAGCTGGCCCCGCGTCTCCCCTCCTCCATCCCTGTAGCCAACTGTCATTCAAGCATAAACCAGCATCATACCGACGGAACCTCTACAACAGCCATGATGCTCAACGACCTCCGTCAGCGATATCCAGTAGCAGGCGAAAAGCGAGCACAGCTGACCCAACCCCAAGTCCACGCCGCGCTGGACTGGCTCTCCGGCTTTCACGGCTCCTGGTGGCCACAGGTAAAAGGCATGGATCGTCGATCATTCGTGCGTCCACCGCTTGACGAGGCAAATCTCGATTCGAAAGATGGAAGGGGGAAGGGCGTGTGGTTGAACGGGGGCTACACCTACCTCGCGACGCGGCGGAGGGAATACGACGCACTCGCTTCAGACCCCGATTCAGAATGGAACAAGCCTTTGACAGAGCCGCTCGAAGACACACTCTCCCTTTCCGAAATCGTCGCCGATGTCTTAGCGCCAAGGGCATGGGGCTGGAGCCCGACGGAAGAGTATCAGACGTTGATACATGGAGACGTGAAGAGCGAGAATCTGTTCACAAGCGTCTCGGGCGAGGAAGTCGCTTTCTACGATTTTCAGTACGTCGGACTCGGGCTCGGCGTCTGCGATTTGGCGAAGCTGTTTACTTGTTCTGTCCCTCTGGGCCTCTTAGTCACATCCTCAGGCACAGGGTTTGGACAGGAACTGGCTATGCAGTCGGGAGAGAAGGCGCTCCTGAAACGATATATAGTGCGTCTGAAAGAAGTGAGCAGGAAAGAGTATGATTGGAGCGTTTTTGTAAAGCACTGGGAGACTGCGCTCGTGGATTGGTTGCGGTTCCAGGCGAGTTGGGGGTTCTGGGGAAATACGGAGTGGTTGGAAGCAAGGGTCAGATGGATTCTGAAAGATAAGACGTGGAGGGAGGAGGTTGTTGGTGGTTGGAAGGCTGGTCAACGCTCCATGGAAGTCTAGAGAAACTTTCACCAGTGTTTTCGTTGGCGCTGTCCAAGGTCAACGGTCGCCGGTGTGCCACAGATGCCCGCTTCGTCGCCTTGATAATCTTGATACAACGATAGCGAGGGGAACCCTGGCCAGTTGCGCAAATGGCTTACGGTACACCCAATGTCAAGGAAGTCAAGTGCTGGGCTTGTCGATACATCCTGCGATTCTTGGAGCTGTACCCCACAAGGGAGAAGCAATAGGACAACTGTAACTACGTAGGTAACGCCAAGCAAGACGGAAGCAGACCTGTTCGGATTCAGATATGATTGACCGGATGGGGAAAAAGCTAGCATTGTCCAAGGACACAATATACGTAAGTAGTACGCTGAAAACCGGCTGTGGAAGGTTTAGCGTATGTCAACGAAGGAATTCTTCAACCCCACAGTCCCCACAGTGATCACAGGGATGATCGGCGCTCTGGAAATACTACCGCATATGCTAGACAGGAGAGTGCGGAAAGCCTTCGCGCAAAGTATAGGAGAGACTAAATCCTCGCCGTGTACTTCCATCGACTCTATCATATGCCGCAGCCGTCTTCACGTCATCAAAGCGCCCGAGAAACTCGGCTCGGTTGCTGCAAATGCCACGTAACGTATGATGCAACGGCCGCCCATCCTTCCCGAGGGGCTCGTAGAGTCTCATCGGCGCGTCGGGTGGTACGGGCGAGATCTTGTACAACTGAAGGTTAGTACAAAGGTCTCATCGTACCAGTCTGCTTCTAAGTTAGGAGAGCTACGCAGTACCACAAACTTCGGATGAATCGATTCAAGATTCAGAAATGGTAAAGCGGTCGCGTTCAGGGGGACACAGCCTTCGTACGATTAAAAAGATGTTCAAGTTAACGCCCTTGAAAGACTAGCTTATGGAACGATATTGACTTAACTAATTTAATAGAAGTCTGATATGGTTACAAGGTCTAGCACGACCCTCTGTAGACGACACAACTGGGTTACTGCGAGACTTCGAACTTTAGTAACATATGGATGCACATTCACGGAACTAGCTCTTTCTATATTACAGTCCTGCAATAGTCGACGAGTCTAGCTGTCGTTCGAGTCTTGCCACCTTCGTTTTCAGCGTCATACCTTTGGCCGCGAAGAGTCTTGACGGGTGTGTACTAGCAGATCTATCTATAAAGATAACCCCTGATTCTTGTCCTGTCGAGTTCTCCACACGCCATCAAATCACCACTTCAACCATAAACATGGGTCTTCTTGGTGGAGCCTTCGACTTTGGTTTAAACCTCTTGACCGGCTTCAATTATCAGATTGCTAAAAACAACGCCAGCGGCGGTGCGCGATTCAATTGGGACGCCCGCCCTGTCAACCATAGCGACAAGCAGATTGAAGATGGCGATCAGGTTCTATTAGCTGGTAGGCGATGGATGATAGATGATTCGCCAACGGGAGGAAACAAACATGCCACCGGCTATATCGGCTGGGAATGGAAGGACAAGGTGGAGGTTGCCAAATTCTACGAGCTGCCAGCGGAAGAGGTGTGGGACCACAAGAAAGCCGTCATATTCACCGTCAAGAAGACGCCTGACAACACGATTTCACTCGAAACCTCGATTGGCGGCTACAACAGGCAGCTGACCAACGTCGGCCAATGGGTCACATTCCAAAGGTCCCTCTCCCAACGGTCCTACAGTACTGGATGGAAACCTACCAGTGACGGCTATGCGCTGCATTTTGAATCTCACAAGCCGCACACCGTCCGAACCGACAACAGTTGGGTCGATAACGGCCTCCTTCGCGCAGATGGAGTGCAGGACAATGAGTCTATCCGGTTCTCCCTAGTCAAGTACATCCCGCCTCCTGCGCCCTTCAGCTGGGAGGCTCGCCCCAAGGCAATCGATGGCGTGCAGCTCGAGAAAGGCGACCGAGTTACCATGACTGCCGGGCTTGCTGGTGAGCCGGATTGGTACCCTCTCGTCCCGTACCATCGGAGTACCGGCTACCACCTCACCATGGACATGAGAAGCAAGCCAGAGAAATCACTAGTCTTCACCGTCCGCCAGAACGCTGCAGATGGGGGGATCAATTTCGAGACAGTGCTGGAAGACCAGAAATTGTGCATGTGTGCGCCTGAGAGTCTAGACTCTAGCGCTGGGAGGGTTTGCTTGTCAAAGGACCCGTCGCCCGCGAATGCGTCGACAGGCTGGGAGGAAACGGACGGAGCGTACAGGCTTTACTTCAAGACGCATGACAGGGCGGCAGCCAACGGGCCGCTCAATATTCATATCAAGACAATCAGTAATCGGCCTAGAATTTTCAAGTTTGAGAGGGTCGCGGAGCAGGCGAAGTTGTGATTGGGAAGGTTTTTCAAAGGTTCTACCACTGTTTTGACGCTCGTTTACCGCTCTTATCTTGAACGGCTTCTGCCAACACCGTCTCTCTGCTCAACATTATTATCCAGCCGGTTTTACTTTAAAAACTTAATATAATCTAGTATATAATTATTTTAACTATAAAATAAGATAAGCCTTATTATATATCTACTTTATAAGCCTTAAAGACTTAATAAGAAATATTATAAATCTTATAAATACCTTAAGTAACTTAAAGTAATAAGTTAGCTTCTATTAGCCTAGGTTATTAAAGAGTACTATAGCATTTACCCCTTATATTATTTTCTACTTTAAAAGAACTATATACTCTATATCTAGCGCCGTCTCTTTATTCTTAACCTAATTTTTTAGCCTCTCTCTCTAGCCTTTTAGGTATTTAAAGTTATAATTTAGTAATAGAAAGTAAAATATAAGCTTTATATATATACTAGTATACTATTATCTAGAATACGCCTGCTGCCCGGACCTAGTTTAGATCCGGGCAGGCCGATTATATAGGCTAATTAATTATATACTTACTTATCTATATTATAAACTTTATAAAATTAAAATATAGCTATATTAAAATAGCTCTATATAAAAAATTATAACTCTACTAATAATTATTATAACTTTAATCTAATATAATAAATTAATAGCTATATATACGCGTATTATATCTAGTATATTTTTAATTAGTTAGCTATAAGAATATATTATTAATTAATAGTAGAAAACTGCGCCCTTAACGCGCCTATATAGGTGTATTTATTATAGAAATTCTTACTAATTTTATTAATTTTAATATTATAATATAACTATATAGAGCTTTAAAAGCTAGATAAGAATAATAAGAATATAGTAGATAATACTACTAAAGCTATAAAGCCTTCTAATAAGATAGAGTACTCTATAAGATATAATAAAGAGAAAAAAGAGTAGATAGAGAAGAAAGTTATTAATAATATAATATTCTTTAACTATCTAAATAGTAAGCCGCCGCTATAGGGCACTCTAGATAGAGATTCTTACCTTATTTTACGGGTAATCTTATCTATACCCGCCCCCCCTCTAGCTTCTAGGCATGCTATAGTTAAGGGGGGTTCTTATCTAATCTATATAAATAGAATTTACTATAGATATAATAAAATAGATAATTAGAGCCTAGATAAGATAATTCTTAGTATTAATAATAATAAGCCTAACTATAAGAATAAGAACTATATAGAAGAACCCTTATTAAATAGAAAGAAATAGAATAGAAAGGTAAAAAAAACTATAAAAAATATAGTATAAAATAGAAAGCGCCCGGCTACTTCTAAAGGGCCTAAATTATAGAGGCTAGAGGGTTAGAGTTAGATAGGGAGAAGTAAGTTTAATATAGAGAAAATTAACCTTTAAGAATTATATGTAGTATAACCTTATACTACTATATTTAACTACTATAATATAAAATAGAGTATATATATAAAGAATAATACTTAAAATATAATATAATAGCGTTCTATTAACTTTAATTTAATTTATAAGCTATAGTAGTAGCTTAAGGTAGATATAGAGAGGCCGCAGGGTGTATAGGCATAGAATAGAAATTACTTAAAGGGTTTAGCGTAAGAATAGCCTTATACTTAAGAATTAGTATAACTACTACTATATATAACTACTATAATATAGTATAGAAGAAATATATAAAGAATTATATATAATATATAATATAATTATAATCTATTAAACTTAGAATTAATATATAGGCTGTAGTAGTAGTAGCAGTTATATATAGAGGTAAAATTCTAAATAATAGAAGTTACTTAAAGAGTTTAGTATAATGCTAGCCTTATACTTAATAAAGACCTTAACTAGCGCTGCATAGAACTACTATAATATAAGGTTAAAAATATTTATAAGGAAAATTACTTATTATATAATATAATAGTATTCTAGTAATTTAGAAATATTTTATAGGCTATAGTTATAGCTCTAG
>MU004181.1:1966767-2012059 GCA_010093605.1 Lophium mytilinum | reverse complement strand
GGATTCCTTCTCAAGCCCCAAAGAGTTGCGACCTTTTTCAGATGCATGATGAGATCTTGCTAAGGTTTAGACGTTGGCGAATGTGATATTTCCAATCACGTAATGTAAGAATTTAGAGAATAATAGATATTAATTCTATATAGAAATCTAGCTAGTCTATATATATATTAGAGAGGCCTATATAGGCCTTAATTATACTAGATCTATATAGAAAGGCGTTTCTATAGTAGATTTATATATTACGTATATAATATCTAAATATTAACTATATATTAAGAATTCTATACTTTAAGGGCTCCTTATACAAGTGGATAGCCTAGCTTGACTGGAAAAGTCCCAAGTTATGGAGTGGGTCCCCATTGGAAATCTGATCTTTTCCAGTGCTTAAGCAAAGTCCCAAGCCCACATCAAGTTGGCTCCTGATACAGTGACAGACTACAAGTCTGGGCACACGCGTTCGCCACTGCTTGGGGTACCCCTACAGTATTTGGAAGATCCATGGGCCATTTCGAGGTTCAAGCAGTGTAGTTGACTAGTTGGCTTCTCAGCGGCCAGGCTACCCCCGACAGTGGTGTCGAGTGAGCAAGTTAGAGCCAAGCAGTAGTAAATCTGTATCCCCAGACTTATGGCCTAATACTGTACGCAACTATATTCGGACTCATTAGAAAAGCTCCGACCCAGCTAGGCAGAGCTCGAAGCCAAAATGAGCTAGCTGTTTCCTACGCTCTCCTGTATCCTCGAGTAAGTCTTCAAAAAAGAATCGAGGCCTACTTGAAGCTGAACTTAGTCATGTGATCATCTCTCGCTACATGGATCCGATGTTAGCCCCGACCGACTTCGCGTCCCTGGCGTCTTTCTTGAACGCGAGAGCTGCGCAGCGACACCGTCGTCGCTGAAGCCGGCTTTCTCCGTGCCTGATATCGTACCTGAAGCTAATGGAGTCCCTATTGCTGACATCATAGAAGTGAAGGTCATTGGAATACACAAAGCGGATTCACCTCGAGGTGCCGGATTTCCCTATTTAAGCTTCTCTTACTGTGCTCCCGTTGCTCTTCCCTGCAAAATCCCACACTCTCCACCCAAGACCACCACCGGCCCATTCAAACACACCAACTACCAAGCCTAGGAAATTCAGTGATACGAGTTTGTTCGCAATGGAGGACGATGGCTTGCGTACTGTCCAAAGCATGTTGGCAACTATCGGACTGGATACTGGGCCACCACTAGGTTCCCATAGCCCACTAGAACGCGGCGAATTGCAAGGTCATCACAAGAGGAAATGGGACCCCGCGAGACAGGCTCTATTCACAGCAGCTGGTGCTAATAATGTCGTCGAGCAGCATATGGTGGACATCCGCTATCTAGACCAAGACTCCCGCAGTGCACTTCTGGAAGGGCCTTTGGTTCAGATCATGTTCTCCATTCCGGGCCAGGACGCTGTATTCTCCACAATCGAAAACATACCGAAGCGTCTGCTTATGGCGATGTCTGGCACCGCGCAAGAAGCCTTCCAACGCAACCCCGAATCTTTGAGGCTATCCCTCAGCCGGGCTGATGCATCTCCAAAAGCTGTACGGTGGGTCTGCGCCTGGCTAATCAACAGCTGCTTGCAAGAGAAGGCGTTCATGTTCAACTACCGCGAGGATTGGTTCTCCGATGTTAGCGTTTACCAAGTGATGAACACACTTCAAATCAGGGGTTCAGTCGCTCACATTCGTCGGTCGTTTCAGTCGCAAATCTCTGCTGGATGGCTATCATACGACCAGATGACGTCTCTGCTCAGCGCGATCACTCCTAATGATCCTATATTCAGACATCTGGCATACAAATACTCGTGGCTGCGGTATAATCAGCTCATACCCGACCCCGATCAGTTCTCCCGGTACCTTCCAATATTTCCGGCATTTGCGCAGGCATTGGATCAGATTGACAAGAAAATGTCCGACAAGCGCGTGCGCCAGACAAAGGAAACGGAGAGAGAGCGCGTGGACTGCCGGCGGGCTTATAGTCAGGCGCGGAAACATCTTCAGTCGCAGAAGTCCAGCCCTCCACACAGTCAGCATACCAAGTTGGGAACTTCACGAAAGGACTTGCAAGCTGGAAAACAAGAGATCCCATACACTAGCAGCTCTGATAGCGAACGGATTCTGGGTAAGCATATCCCGAAAGGTCCTGGAGATAAGCAAGGTCCAGGACAACAACAATCTACTACAGCCAGCTCCCACAGCGAACAGGCTCCAGGTAACCATCTTCACAGAGGCCCAGGAAAGTCGCAGAGTTCACGAGTAGAGAAGTCTACTACTGGGCGTTCTGGTCGCAAGGTGGGTATGGACAATCATGTTCAACCAGATTCGGGAGTTGAAGAGAAGGTACGCTCGGAAAAGCAAGTCGTTGATACGAAACATACGCCCGGATTCAAGATTCTGAGGATCGTAAATACGTAAGAGCTATGGCCCAGAAGATGATGGTCCGTTTTTACGCGCCAAATGATGACACGAGGAAGTATGTTAGAGGTTGGGTAGCGAGTACGGAGAGAGAAGAACAGACATGGACTGTATACCTTCACGGACAAATTAGGGAACGGTGAACTAAACATGAAGAGCTCTTGGTAGTTGGGTAATGGGAGTTGAGCAGCATAATGTACGGCGGGTAATAGGTGTAGCAGAATGGAATGGTATTGTCTTCAGATTGAACTAAGCGACCCAGCGACTCATCTGTAATAGGGAGCTTGGTTGCTTGCTAGTAAGTGAATGATCAGAATGTCCTTTGAGTTCCCCTGGTATCTCGACGATTGTCAATTTGCGCTGTTGCGTATGAAAGGAGTTTCGGTGCATTCCCCACCTCAACAATGGCCACATCGTCAGGAAAGCGCGGCGAAGGAAGGCATGGCAGGCACGGTAGTATGCAGCTTCATTTGCTCAAGACCTTTACCTCCTCTCTATCTTCTCGACGACATCATTATTGAACGCAGTTACAGCACGCCCAATCTCTTCTCTATCCCGTTACACGAAAGGAACTTATTTTATACCACATGTTAGTACACCCATACTTTCTCGAAATTCACCTGCCTTGATATGATGCCTCCGCCTAGCCATGAAATCTGATTTGTTCACCTACTACAGCCTTTCCGACACTCAAGGCCGTGGCCTTCGGCATCAGCTATTTTCGACATTTCCAAACCCACATGCTCCTAGAGCAGCGCCCTCACTCGAACACTCCATTGCCATGGCTTCGATGCTACAACCCGCGACGACGGTGATCCCATGCCCGCCCTCAAGAACCGTGTCACTATCACGTAAAATCTCCTTTTCCATCCGCCAATCTATCCTGACGGCCCCTTACACCCAAGTGATCCTGGATTACAACGACGCAACTGTACCGACCCACATTCCACTCAAGATGCTCACCACCTTCTCAACTACCGTCCCACACTTCCTCCAAGGCGGCCGCATCTTCACATACGGCGACCGCATCTTCATCCATGGCGACCACATCATCATCCCGCGCAAAGTGCAACACGTATTTGGCATCGACGCAGTCCTCCGTTGGCTCAGCGACTTCTGCCGCAGCCGCGAGCCCGTCCACCTCCAAGCGCCCGAATCCCTCACCCAGTGCGTCCAGATCCACCAAGCCCTATGGCTCTTCGGTATGAGCAACGAGGCGTGCCAGCTAGCCGCCATAATGCACTATGACCTCAAGAACCGCGATATCACAGTGGAAGAGGTGCAGGGGATCTGGGAGAATGCCGGGGTGTCGACCGAAGCACAGCGGTTCGTCCAGCCGATGGTCGACAACATCGTAAGATTGAGGCTCGAGGGGGGGACTGGGGGGTATCCCGACAGAATAGGAAGGTTTCTTAACACGAGCATGCTCCTCAAGGGCCATGTCCAAGTCACCTACGAGGCCATGGTGGCTAAGTCGCGGCGCTGCGCTGTTGTGCCGGTTGTGCCGGTTGTGCCGCGGGTGAGAGCACCTGTTCCTCTGGCGCCTGCGCCGCTCAATCCGCGACTTGTTGCTCCGAGGCAGAGTGAAAGACCTCCAATTGGGAGTAAAGAGACTCCCATAATTCTGTCCGAGGAAGACAAAGAGGCAGCTGCGCAGGACAATAAGAAGTGGAGTCGCGATAGGATCGGAGCGTGGGTTAGGGAGCAGATAGAAGGCTGCCTGTCCGCTGGAGAAGCATTCTACCGCAACGATGCGAAGAATCGAATGATCACGTTTTTGGAACTTGAAGATTAAGGGGACAGTCAAGTCACTGGGAGGGGTAATATAGCAGTGGACTCTTCAGACTTGGCTTTGAACACAAGGCATCCCGGTCGGCTTTAGTATTTTCTTAGCGAAGTGTTTATGAAGATGAAGCTAGTAGCTCTTGAAGTTGGAAAGCTAGCTGAGATGCTAAAATCATGTCAGTTTGTGGGAGGCTCACTGGCTGGGTAGGTGATCCGCCGATCAATATAGAGCATTGGTAGCACTGACGTGCGACACTTACTCATGCAACGAGAACTACAATGTCAACGCACAAACTTGCAATACGATTCAAAATGAAACCGAGCCGTGATTCAAGAGGGTTTTCAAACAAGCCTTTTGTTAAGCTAGCTTTGAATTCAACAGTGTGATGTGAGCAGCTGAGGCACCAGTCTCTTCTAAGTGAGAAGGCCGGGTCACATTCATTGTCCATCCACTCCATTCCTTTATGTGACATTAGCCGTGCAACCCCACATCGGCGACTCTAACCGCAATGAAGCAGCCGTTGATCGTAAAGACACCACATGAACCAGCCTATACCCACTGAGTTCAGAACTTGACCACGCTGTAACCCTTCTCATCCTCTAGATGCTCGCGAGTGCGGAAGGGAAGCATTGGGCCGCCTGGATTGGTGAGACCTATCTCGACTTCTGTCAACGGGTGTTAGTCTTAATCCTTGTAGGCAATAGAGCACTCGCAAATATGTCACATACCCGTGGTTCCGGCGCTGCGGGGAATGATGGCAATTGTCTCAGGATGTATGTCTTTCTCCTTCTTCCCATCAATCTCAGCCACGGACTTGACGGAATTTAATTCTCCAGCTAAGCCAGACGGGGCTTCTTCCAGTGAAAAGAAAGGCAGTCCGTGCCTGACGTAGGTGTCCATCGTAACGGGTGTCGGTGGGGCAGAGATGCCGGTGACGGATTGGAAGGCGTTCGTGTTAAGGATCTGAACGTTGAAAACGGTTGTCAAAGCAGCAATCCACTTGGAAGAGTCGTAGTCATCCCGCTTGATGACTTGCTTGATCTGACCCCCAGCCGCCAGTCCCATCTGAGCACTATCAGCCTGCTCAGACGCAACAGGGCCACCACCTCCACCTCTGCGTCGGGGAATAAGAAAAATCGTATCGCCCTATTCAATGATCAGAATAACTTTCTCTATAGAGCCTGTCTGAACTTACATTCATCACGTGGTAGTCTGACAGGGTTCTCATGTCTGTTGATCAAGGCACTGTATTAGTCAAGGACACTAAAAGGGGCCTTATTACTCACCTTCCATTTGCTTTCCCACGAAGAACAGTCTCTGTTGGTCCGGAGGAATACCTTCCTTGTCTTGTACTATGGTCTTGAGATTGTCGATGGTGCATGAGTACTCCACCCCCAGCTGGATTTTCTTTCCGGTTAGGGTCTCGACGAAGACCGTGCCGCTCCAGGTTCGAGGGAATTCCAGCTCTTCGCCAGTACGCTTCTTATGCAGCGCAGCTCTCTTTCGCGCAAATGCTTCCCAAGCTACCTTCTGTTTCTCCCGTTGTGTCCTGTCAAAGGCTTCTTTAGTCTTTCCTACGAAGCCCAGGCTGATTGTACTGTCCTAGAGCCAGATAATTAGATAGCGTCTCGGGTACATATCGTCAGACTGACCTTTTCGATTCGGTAGTCCTCAAAACACTTCGCGTCTAGGTCAAGATGGTTAGCTTGAGATGGAGTGCATGAATGAAGTATGAATACCATCAAGGCGCTTTCCTGCCCAAATCAACTGCTGGTCTTCCACTGCAATGGAGTTTCTGGACTCAATCAACTTCTTCAGGGATAGCATGGTATCAGAAGAAGCGAGATCGAAGGTCATATGCTCGCAGTAGGGTGTCCAAACTCTAAGCAAGCCCTGCCAGTGCTTTCTGCCCAGGTAATCCATGGCCTCCTTGCTGGGTGTGATCTCGAACTGCAATCCGCCAACCACCTCTTGGCCAGTGACCTGGGCTTCAACCGAGTAGCCTGCTCCATGAGGCATGGCCACGAACTGTTTGATGTTTCCAGCAGAAGTTGCAATTCCATCAAGCCATTTCTGATCTGGTACCACGATGTAGTCCTGCAACAGATGGCGGGTTTTCGTGTTCGACAAGATCGTTGCACGGCGAAGTTTCGTGGCCATAGTCTCCAGCGCGGGCTCTCCAGAGATCGCATTGATACCACCGACATATATCTTGATTGCGAAAGGAGTTTTGGCGTTGAAGTTTACCCACATTGCCTCCCGTTCTGGAATTGTTTTAGCTACAGCGCATCGCCGTTTGGGCAACGTGCTAGGACTTACGGTACATCGGAAGGAAGAGCCCGCCTTTGCGAGTCATGTCAGCGGGGAGCGCCTTTGCATATTCGGAGACCGGATACAGCGGGAACGCTCCAAGGTCTGGCCGCAGGTTGGAGGTCTGCTTGTTGTCCGGCACGCGGATGGTGCGGCGGAACGAGATCTCAAGGTCCTCGTTCAGGACTACGGCGTCGTTCTTGATTTTGCAATCCATGGTGGCTGTTGGGCCAAAGCGCTGCAGGCAAGGTGGTAATGGTGGAAGAGGAAGCAGGGCGGTGGTCTTGAAGTGAGGTTGTCACAAGGTTTGGGGAAAGGCGGAAGGAGCGCTCGCCGCTTCATTCGAAATGCGCGCCCAGAAGGCAGAACTCTTCAGCGCCGATAGTGACAGCTGCTAGTCGCGCATCGCGCTGTCCTCTCTTACGAAGGTACTGCGATCAACGATATAGAGATGCCTCAAACGAACACTGCCATGCGCCCTCAGCTTCGCGGCCACCAACCCCGTCGGCCGTCCTTAGATTCTATAAACTGGGGCATCAATGGCGTATCAGAAGGAGATGGGTTTGAACAGAAACCAGAGGTCCAAATAAGCCTCCCAAGGATCGCGCAAACGTCTACCATGGAACCAAGTTCAATCTCCCCGAAGATTACGCTGGCGCCTCCTCATATAGAGAAACAACAATGGCTTTTCAGGACTGGCCATGATGGAAGGGTTGATGCAGTGAGCGTTAGAATGGATATTGGATAATTGGCATTTGGCCAACTGGACTGCCACATACATCGCCGTCAAATGAGAAGGGAAGACTCAATACAATAAAGCCAGGTACTTCTTAGTTGGGTCAGTCCCCATGGCATCGTCAAGCGAGCGAGCGTGATACCCATGTTGCTCCATATCTATATCCTCGTTCAGTCAAATTCAGCCTACCTTTTGACCAGTTAGGTACCTCTTAGCGGGACTGCTCTTGACAGCGGTGTCCACCGAGTAAGATTGGAGTTTCAGCAGCAGGATATCCATTTGATGAAATCTGGAAGACTTGAGATGTGGCCTAAACAACAATGCATGGAGGATCAGACTGCCGCTTGACTTGCGGGCTATAGGCTAGATGGGCTACTTCGTACAGAGGTCTAGATCGCGAAAGGGGAAACCCCCAGCAGTGAGATATCCATACATCGCGCTTCTCAGATTCTCAACACGGTCTGAAGGTTTCTGTAGTTGATATTAGACTGCCTTCTTAGCCTGCCGCTTACGCCACTCCTTACGGTGGGGTGGAGCGTGCAAATTGGAGTTAAGGGGGGCTGCATTCATCAACCTTCTTCCTTTCCCTAAGATCCAAGTCTGGTCTTTTGCTTATCATTCATCAGGGAGCCCCTATGTAGGTGTGAAGATCTCAATTGGAGGTAAAAGTCATTGCACTAGATAATACACTACCCTTTTGACTTATAAGCCACATGCTCGTTAGGCTGCTCCTCACAGTGGTGTCAAGGGAGTAGAATTAGAAGTCAACCCGCTTTATAGCCGAGTGCCTGTTCTTCTAGCCTATATAGGTGCTACGGCTATGAATAAGGTCTAGTTTGTGACAAAAAACAAAGGCACAATACTTATCTTGATATATGTATTATTGTGAGTATCTAAAGGAAGGCCTCTAATGAAGGAAGGAGAATTCGGTTTATACGTACAAGTCCTGTCATGCAGCCGTGAGTCTCCAACTCCTCGTTAGGCCTGCGTATAATGCCAACCCGTCCGTAGAGGGGCAGAAACGCCTCGCTTTATGCACTTACGGGAGAGCGGAACAAACAGAAGAAAGAAAAGAAAAGAGAACAGAATCACAGACTCCTTCCATGATCACCCGTCTGACTTCAACTCACCGACTTCGTATCTTATTCTAACATCTTTCCCTTACTCAGCAAGGACCGCTCTTCATTGTAAGCAAGCTTTCATGACATCTGCATATTCCATTGTTGTACTGATAATGGGGCCGATATTTTCCTCCGCTGATTACCTCCGCGGCGGCGGCCGGGAGAATGGAATTCGCAAAACCCAGATCATCAGGCCGGAGGTGCAGTCCGACGTCGACGAGGTTACCCAGAAGCTGTAAAAGCAGGTCTATGAGCTGGGACTGAAGGCAACGATCCACGGTGGAAAGATCAAGCTGTACAGAGAGGATCTAAGTCTGCAGCAGAAGCTAACGACGGCAGCCGAAGTGAAGTTCATCGAGTTGACGAAGTAAGCAGCAGAGAAGGCGAAAGAGGCCGGGGAGAACTTTGCCAAGATGAGAGAAGCACAAAGGAAGATCCGCGGCTGGAAAACGGATGTAAAGAGGAAGGAGGCGATGCAGGCTCAAGTTGAAAAGAGTGCGCCTTGGACGCAGAGACGTTGGACAAGAAGGGCGATGCGAAGGCGGCTGGGGTGGATGGGGAGAAGAAGGGGCAAGTCCTGGCTTCCTTGTGGTTCCTTTAACTTTCCAGTCTCTAATGGTCGTTCCAATTACCTCATTCTTGACCTCAAAGACCATTCCTTTGAGTAAAGTGGTGCGCAAAATAATGTAGATTAGAAAGCTGCCCTAAACCGCACACGAGGGGTCGTTTCGGCAATGTTTACCTTCTGTATGGACTTAGTCTGCGTCGTAAATAGCCGTATTGCCCGCGATACTTGAATGACAAGTTAAGTCCTTGGGCAGAACAGGTGAGGGGGGCCAGGGGGACTGAAGGGGACAGGGGATTACAGGGTGCCTAGTCAAGTATATCCGAGCAACTTCGATGGCTGCATTCTGAAGATGGATAATCGTTTTCCTTCTCTTTTGTATGAGTAGGTGTTCAATCCTGAACAGGTCCCACGGATAGGCGATCGAAAGTATGGATACTAGGAGCCTCCTGAACAATTACATGGAGTAAAATGGTTGCGTTCAAACACAGCGCCAAATTTGATGAAGCTCGCACCAGCTGGAAGAATGCAATTTAGTCCATGTTTATCTTGAAGGGCTGGTGGCAACCCATGGGCCAACCACTATTTCGCTGCACGCCACTTCCGTCAGATCATGGATACACTTCTCGAGTGTTTCGACTTGCTCGTTCAGATTCCGAACGTATTTTTCTTTCAATGTCTCGACAACTTTGAGAGCCATGAAAGTCTCCTTGACAACAACTTCCAAAACTTTGTTCCGGTCCTCCAACCGCTGAATCGCCGCGTCTTTGGATACCAAGCTCGTTTCGTACGTCACGAGAATAGCCTCGAAGCCCTGGATCGCTGAGAGAGTTTCGGGTCTGCTGCCTGGTGGATAGGGTCTTGTTGGAGTATGTGTATCCGTTGGTATGCCTCGTTCGAGCGCCCTCGTTCCAGCGTCTCTAGTAGTCGTCTCCTCTGAAAGAAGTTGGTTTTGAATGGCGGCTGGATCTGGTCAAGAACGGTTCAGAAAGACGCTTAATACAACCTCGTCCATCTCACCTTCCGTGAAGCTGTCATGAGTGTATGCTTCTTTGGGTACGTTTGTGCGCTTAGAGAGAGAATCCTCTTCTTCATCGCAGTCGCTCTTCGCTTCCCGCTTGCTCTCTTGTTGCTGTCGCTGTTTTATCTTCTGCTGCATTCTCTTCTCCGCTCGCTCCTTCCTCGCCGCCTCATTTGTCCACTTCCCTCTACCTCCGGTCTTATACTTAGCCATGTCGACGCGTTGGTGTAGTGAGCAGCTGGGTGTATTCGATACCGAGGGCACCGCAAAACCTGTTACTTGGAAAAGTTGCGAGGCGCCCAACGCAGGTGTGTTTCTCCGCGTGTATACGTTGGCGGTAGTGTCGAAGTGGAGTGCAATCTCACCAGCCAGAATTAGTCCTACTTTAAACATGGAACGTAAATGCAACTCACTGGGTGAGTTGGGAGTGTTAGAGGAAGATGTTACCCACGAGAGTGTCCGCAAATCCTTAGGCTTCCTCCGCCACAGGCTCGTAGACGGCGCTGTTTCTAAGAGTGCAAGGATGAATGATAACAAGTATCCGATCGTAACGAAGTGAAGTGGCTGTTATTTGAGGTTACATTTACTGAATAGAGGGCGGCGGTAAGAGCTGATACTCGTGGTGAAGATGATGCTTGATGGAGAGAGAGAAGAGTCGGGAAAGATAGAAGGGATATTCAAGGAGAAACGTGCCTACCGTATGCATCGCTCACTGCTCCTCCCTCGCAATCGTTATTGCATTTGTGTTCTATTTCCAAACAGCTTTTTATTTGATCTATGGAAAACCAAAAATGTGATCATATCACATGTGGCTGGATTGCGACCGCCCCAAGAAGCAAGCCAGATATCCAGTTGAACATGCTCGAATCGCGGAAGGCCGCATGCGCAAGACCAGCCGAAGTGTTTCAAACGCCTTCTTCCAGAGCGGTACTACTCTCGTCAACTAGCAGCATTCAGGGGTGTTAGTGATTAGCTAGACGTTCTTTGAGGATGGCGTGGAAGGGAGGACTTGGAGAAAGGATAGTCGTAGGACTTGCAAAGCGGAGAGGTTGGTAGTCTGTGCTTCAGGCAAAAGCTAAATCTCTTGAACTATATCACATATACGGTGAAGTGGGTTGTAAAGTATAAGGGGAGGTCTTGGGCCGAGTAAGACGGGTACTCTCAAAGGGTAGTTACCCAAACGAGTAATCTGAAGGATTGAAATCTCTACGCTCATTGGTCATAAGCTTGAGATCATGCGCAGACAAGCCATTTACGATGTATTGGTTGAACGCGACGAAGTCATAGTCTCTAGACTCCTATAGCTTGGAAGGGTAATCGGATATTAAAGCGCTCCGGCTCTAGTCTTGCTCGCTCAGCACCACTGTAAGGAGCGCCCTGACGAGCACGTATCAGCTAGGTCAAAAGGCAATCTAATGTCCCCTATATCAACCCTCAGATAGCATTTGCAGTTGTAAGAGCCTATGGGGGTCACTCACGCCGTCTCAAGAAATTCCAATGCGGCTATATTCGTCCGCAGCAAGATCCCAAGTAAAGACGTTAAGTAAGCATAGAGACCTCACAAATCGAAGATCCTGCTCGGAAAAAGGGTGGAGTATCAAAACAATTTCCTAGGCGTTATAGTTCGTCCTTCGTTAAATTCGCCAGCTCAGCGATCCCCGTGTTCCGAGGATTGACTCGACTAAACGCATTTATCATCACACTATGCGGATTTATGTCGCGTCCCCGCTTTTCTGACCGTCAGAAACCTATCCGCTAATTAGAATTACAGGCAGCTAGCAGTTCATTCGCCGAAAGCAAGGGTGTATACATTCGTCAGTAGATAAAAAGCCGTACCCCGCTTTTATGACAGTCAGAACGATGTCTTATGGGTACAGTAGGTCAGAAGATGATTCCAGATTCAGAGATCTACAGCCATTCATCAGCCGAGAAAAGGGTTTCATGAATACATAAATAGAGAGACGGGCGCGCTTCAGTGTGTAGTTCTACATTCATCATTCCGCCTCAAGCTTCTACTCAAGAATCAAAAGCCCGTTCGCCAACTCTGAACGGCACTTGAGCAAGGAACTTGTTTATTCTTAGACGGTCTTGTCGTTTAAACTATTTCTCACACTCGCCAACATGTCCAGACCCTCGATCCTACTCATTCCCGGCGCTTCTGCACTCCCGGAGTTCTATGACTCGGTAGTAGATCCAGTAAAAGCTAAAGGCTACGACATCCGCGGTTTACACATGCCAAGCGTTGGCCTCGAGGCTGGTGCTGGTAGGAAAGGAAGTTCACCCTCCATGTTCGACGATGCTGCCCTCATTGCCAACGAGGTCGAAAAGCTTGCAGACGAGGGGAAAGACGTGATACTGATCACACACTCTTACGGAGGCGTCCCGGCGACGCAAAGCACGAAGGGCCTTAGCAAAGAAGAACGGCATGAAAAAGGCAAAAGTGGAGGAATTGTTAGGATTGCATATATCACGTCGTTGGTGCCAGCTGTAGGAACTGCCGCGATGAGTGTACTCGCGGACTTACCCAAGAATCAGCAGCTTGATTTCAGGATAGACGTAGGTTTTCCCCTCGCTCGTCTTGTTCATACCGTTGACACCCAACAGGAACAGGGCTGGATGCACCATGTGGATGTTTCACGGTCTGCGGCAGTCACCTTCTCGGACATTTCTAAGGAGGAAGGTGAGATCTGGATCAAGAAGTTCCCTCTGCACTCAGCTGTCAGCTTTACCAACGAATTGACACACGCCGGATATAAGACGATCCCGGTGTCATATCTGCTCTGTGAAGGAGATCTGTGCATTCCAGCGCATAAGCAGAAAGCGGGAATAGAGTTGATTGAGAAGGAAAGCGGCAAGAAGGTGGATGTGACGTATATAAAAGCTGGACATTGCCCGATGATCAGTAAGCCGCAGGAAGTGGTTGACTGGATACTGGGTGTGGCGGGGAAGCACTAAGTCCGTCAGACAGCCCGAGTAGATATCCCGAGAAGAAGGTCCAGGACGATGAATTGCGAAGCTCGACACTTCGCAATGCAAGATTTTGCGTATCCCCCGTAAGATGTGATAGAACAGGCAGCTCTTATGAGCAGGCGTTTTCACGGGAGCTTGAATCGAAATCAAATGATAGAAAAAGGGAAACGCCGAATCAGGGGAGTGTTGGCTTGGTAAGCTATTGCCAATGACGGTTGATAATAGCTAGATCTGAAACAAGCTCTCTTCCCGACTGAATGCCCAAAATGACTTCAGTAGGGCACGTTTTATCTCTTCCCAAAGATACCTCCATCACTTCTCAATCCCTAGGAAGTCGCAAGGTAATCTCGAAGTGGTGACCCGTTCAAATATGCGCCCGTTGAGTACCTCCCAAACTGCAATCACTGGCCGGTCTCAAATAGCATGAACATTTGATCCTTTTCACAACCAGAATATCAATAAAACAAAATGCCCCATTTGTCCGCAAAGGGTTTTTCGATTCTCCAAGCTTCAGGATCCCAGGACACGCCACCGGGAGCGATAGTAAAGCCGGGCATAAGAAATAAGTCGCCTATTAGCTCCTCTTCGTCGATAACGTCGCTCATAAGGATAAAATTGTCTCGCATCTTGAAGAATGGGACTCGGTCGATTGCCCTGAAATGTACAATAGTCAATTGGGTTGTCGTGGGTTGCAGTGGAAAAGGGACTTCCGGCGAAGCAGGTAAAGACTTAGACAATCCGTCTATACCACACCGTAAACCAAGAATCCGGCCGTTGATGAGCAATGCGCTAGACAGAGGGAGCGCATAAGGAAGCTCATAGCTCAGATTTGGGGTCTGTTGGATGGAAGGAGAGCAGAATGACGAAAATTGCGGCGAGTCTAACGACAAGAGCGGCCCCGTTATTCGTCTCGAACAGGGCGCATGCTCGAAAGCGTCAAACGAAAAAGGATGAAAGGCAAACTCCGAGGAAGGTTGGGCGATGTCGTCAGCTTGCGCGCTAATGCTTGACTGTATTTGAAGGGGTGGAGATATTTGCTTCGTACTCCTTTTGGCTTCTCGCAGTCGTTTTCCTATAATAGAATAGAACCAGTCAGCACCATCACTTCGTATCTCAACATGATACATTTCAGGCGCCATTTCTGAGCATCAACAGTCTAACGATTACCTAATAGACGTGAAGCCCCAGAAATCAATAACCCGGCAGAATGATTCAATCTTTGCTCAGAATCAAAGATGGAAAGAAAGAAGACTTGTGTTCTTCTCGTGATATACGAAGATGAGGGCAACTACTTACGTCTTTCCCGCTGGGCTAGCCGGTCTTGAATCTGCTTCCTTTTCTTAGCGTCCGTGACGCTGTGCCAGTCATCGGCATCGATTTCGGCCGGATTGTCATCGATTGGCATATTCTCCATCTCGGTTGTGAGCGTAGGAATACTCAAGCCTGCCTTCTAAAGGAGAGTGGAGTATCATTGATGCTTACGTAGGAGTGGCTGTGGCGCGAGGTCTGATTAGAAACCGCGGACGAATTACGGCGGGAAGTCATCATCACATGACGCTTCAACCTCTTCCAACTCAACTTCGTCTTTTGCTTCTCAAGAAACCAAATCGAACCGTCCCTAACTATAGCTCTATGACTAATCTCTATCTTTGTGTCTCACTATTCAAGTATGCTGTACAAGTCCCCTATTTACCGGCGTTCCTCACCAGCCCATCGAATCGCGCCCGGAATTTAAATTTCCGATGTCGATACCTCCGTCACATTAGATTTGTCCCCGAGCTGATTTACGCAGTATGGAATTTCCACTCCAGCTTGGAGAATAGTGCATTCTTTGCACGTTGGGTAGAGACTGTGGCGGGCGTTATCGACTGTAGATCTGAACGGATGGGCGTTGCTCTCTTCGATAAGTATACGCTTATGCACAAGACCAGTATACTACGTACGAAGTATTTAGAAGAGCACGTAATGGCGGTCTCCTTTAGTTTATTCCACCTAACACGTTGAACACGGTTCGCGGCATTAACTTGTGGTGCTATATATCACAGTGACTGTCAGCCGTGAAAGCGCGATGGCCATGGCATTTCTCCAGTTCTCCAAAGTCTCCGTTCCTTTTCCTTTACACGTACAAGATATTAGAATTCTCTCAAGAGTAAATATCCCAAATTTCCAGCAATGATGGTCCAAGTAGCACATGTCAGCGGAGTAAGTCGCGTGATTGGTCGCGCCCTGATTAAGCTAAGCCTATTTCGCGCTCACAATAGAGCAAAGTCCTATTGTTCCACTTCAATTTTTTCGTGCACACTTAACTTTCACCGCGCAGGCCTTCTTTCACGCATCTTTTCAAAGTTTCACACTCATCAAAAAGCTCTTTGCAATTCCCACTCTTCAAAGCTGTACATACTTCCACCGTCACAACCACCCACCGCGTCTCGAGATCCGTTAAGGACCTTGTCATCCAAAACACCGAAATCTCTATCCAGCGGTGTCGTTATTTTTGTCTCAGCCTACCGTATCCATGGACATCACACTCCATCAAGTCGACGGGCCTTCTGCGAGCAATACCCGTTCCCGAGTCCTGTAAGTTCCTTGTCTATCCATTGCTCGGTATAGATCATTGCTGACCTCCCAACAAGGAAGCGCAAGCGCAAGAACGATGGCGACGATAACGCCGAACCCGTCAAGAAGAAGCATGTAGAGTTGAACCAACCCAAGAAGCCAACGGCCACCACCATCTCCGACATCCCAGCCGAAGTTTTCAGCATCATCTGCGACCACATCAACGACGTACGCGACATCTTTTCTTTGCGGCTCTCCAACAAGGAGATGCGCGACAAGTCCCAGTACTCATTCGGACGAAATTGGTTTCGCGCGATCAAATTCTCCCTCCACCCCATCAGCTTGGCCATGATGGACCATATCTCCAAGCATCCTCAGTACGCTAAGAACGTCGAGCGAGTTATTGTCGGACCCGAGCTTGTCGCAACAATTCCTCGGGAGTATCCTGGCCGTACCATCGACATTCCCCAGCGTGAAACCCCGGAGATGATGCAGAACCGCCTCAAGTTGAGGGACCAAGGGCTCGAGCTAGTAAAGCAAGACTTCGGCATCCCGTTGCTGATCACCTACCTCGCTCGCTTCCCGAACCTGAAGCTTCTGGACCTTGAAGAAGACCCATGCCCATACCCCCGGAAACACGACGGCTTGTGGGGCAAGCCGACGCCAAATGCCTGCGGGACCAAGCGGCTCTATGAGCTGACCGGATGCCAATACTCCGACTGTCGAGGCCCGGTGACTGCTGCTAGGGTGCAACGCCACGCCTACATCTTCAACCGGCTCTGCGACTCCATCTCCGGAGTGGACTTGAAGGGCGTCAGCGTTGGATTCGGCGGGACGGAGACTTTCGCCTACGTCTTCGGACGGACCAACATCGCTCTCGATGAGATTCGAGGAAGCCATCTGCATTTCAAGTTCCGCGATTTCGTCCCGCTCGAACCGCGTCCGCGCCAACTCAGCCGTGTACACTACGCAGTCGGACACTATGTCGATCTGCGATCCGCCTCAAACTCATTCGATCGACTAAAGGCGGGATGCGAGGAACTGACACTTGAGTGGGTTCCTGTCAGCAGGCCAGCTCGCGACCCCGTGCACCTGCCTCTCGGCCCTTTCAGCGCCTTGAAGAAACTCGCATTGGGAGGAGGTGGTGTGCGTTTCTTGGTCGACGAGATGATTAACTTTTTGCACGCGCACCGGCAAACTGTAACTCATCTTCGCATTTACGATTGCTGCTTCGTGTCTGGAAATGTTCTGTCATTGGTAGAAGAGATCGTGGCATTGCCACAGTTGGTCGAGCTTGAGCTGGAGGAGGTCCAGTATCTGCCCGGCGAGCCTGCGAACATGACTACATCAACGTTGGTCCTGAAGGGTAAAGAGATCCAAGAGCGTCTCCGTAAGTGGAAGGGCGACGGGCTGCTTTAGGCTTTCACTATGCTTGTTTGCAGCATCTCTCTTCATATTAGCCTAGAACAACCTAACAATGCAACCGTGTTCAATTCAAACCCTCCATACATTGATATCTTGACCAATTTTAGCTAGCCTAGCCAAGGGCAGTCAAGCCGTGCCTACTAACAGGAAAAGTAATGTAATTTTATATACAGTATTAGGCCAGCGATTAGGCACACGGATATCCCTCAGCTTAGGCTCTACTGTTGCTGGATCGATGCCGCTGTAAGGCGCACGTCAAGTAGCATACCTTCCATCAGCCAAAAGGTAGTCCAGTTTTCACTGCATAGCGTTTACTATCATTGTTTGAGATTGAAATGTCCATCAGCCATAATCAGATATACTTAGGCTCCTCTTTTGCCGCACGAATACCACTGTAAGGAGGACCTCAAGTAGCAAGCTAAAAGTAAAGCAAAAAGTAGCCCGATTGACACTGCTTGGTGTTTTGCATCGTACTTCGAGCTTTAAAGCTTGTTAGAGATAAATAGATATACTATAGGGCCTCTTTTGCCATCTACATGCCACTGTAAGGAGTACGTCAAGTAGCAGGTTTTAGTCAGCCAAAAGGTAGCCTCATTCCCATTGCATAGCGTTTACCATCGTCCCCAGAGCTCTAAAAGCTCGTTAGAGCTGAATAGATCTACTAAGGCTTCTCTTTTGCCGTTCACATGCCACTGTAAAGAGTGCCCTAGATAGTCTATCTTCGGTCAGCTAAAAGGTAGCCTAATTTCTACTACATAGAGTATACAATGATATTTAGAGATCTTACAGCTCGTTAGATGTAAATATATATACTAAGGCTTCTATTTTGCCCTCTACATGCCACTGTAAGGAGTACCCCTGGTCGCATGTCTTCAGTCAAGCAAAGAGTAGCTCATCCCAGCGCCTATATCAAACCCGAGACATCAACATCCCAACCAGGGCTGCTATCCAACCAACTACATTGGCGATTGGCCAATATTAGTTAATTAATAAGCAACCAATCCAACTAATCTCTCTTTAGAAAATAGGCCAACTAACTAATATAGAGGGCTCTAATTAGTTAGATAATTAGCTAATTTACTAATATATTACCACGTAACTATACACCGCCTTAGCGCCCGGGCCGCCTATAACCTTAGCACTATAGTCTTACTATAATCTTTTAGTCTTACTATAATCCTATAGCCTTTCTATAAACTATAGCCTTCCCGTTTTATATATACTTCCCTTTTTACTTAGCCCGCACTAACAGCTACCTATAATAAATTTTTAAGATAGCTACCTTAACACCGCACGCTTTAACGCCGCCGTATATAACGCCTTATAACTTTATTAAATCTATTATTATAACTATTATATATACTATGCCGCCGCCGCCGCTATAATATAATTAACGCGCCCCTTATACTTCTACTACTCCTATAACTTCTACTTCTATTCTATCTATAGTTGCATCTATAGTTACATCTATAGTTATATTATTATTAGTTATTAAAGAAGATCTAACACTTATATAAGTATTCCGCGAGCAATAATAATATAAGGCAGCCGAGCAGCCGCGCTACTTAAACGCCTATAACGGTATTAAATAGAACCGTCTTCTTAGCTATTATAAACTAACGCGGTTATAGTATAATAGAATAGAGGAGATATAGAAGTATAGCTATAATATATAAATAGATATAGGTAAAAGGTTCTAGTACTACAAGCTCTACTATATATTAAAGGCCTAGTAGAGTTAGACCTATATCTATACTACGCTAGGTACTAATAACTATACTAAGTATCTATCTAAATGCTATTAGATTAATATAGGTAAATACGCCGCTAATAAGCTAAAATAGCTTAGCATTATTAATTAGCTTAAGCTCTCTACTAGTAATTCTTATAAGTAAGAGTAAATTAATACTATTATTTAGTTCTTTATACCTACGTACTTTTTCTAGCTGCTAATTTAATAGGTTATATATACTAAGATTCCTCTTATTACTATTAAAAGCCCGCACCTCCGTGCTCTTCTTACCTACCTTAATTAGGCTGTTAGTATTAGCTATTACTTACTATACTATATAATACTATAAAGCTATATACTTTCTAAATATTAATACTATTAAAAAGCTATTAAAGAACTTCTCTCTATAGCGCCTAGAAAGCTTTACTTCTCTATAGATCTTTAGATAGCACGCAATTATAAAGCGCTACTAGGTATTAATTACTATTTTATAGACGCCGTCTATTAGTACTATTTTATTATACTAGCCCTACTAGAAATAACGGACTAGCACCATAGAACCTATATTAAAGAGGTAGTAGTAGAGATATTTAACTAGTTTAGAATTAGATAAGAGCAGGTATATTAACGCGTAATAAAATAGAAAGGCTATTATATACTACCCGTTTATAGTAAGGCTATTATATACTACCTATTTATAGCAAGGCTATTATATACTACCCGTTTATTTATTATATAGATAAACGGGTAGTATATAATAAACAGGTAGAATATAGTAGCCTTTCTATTTTATTACTTAGCCTTTCTATTTTATTACTTAGCCTTTCTATTTTAGTGTATACTACCTATTTATTATATAGATAATTAGGTAGTATATAATAAATAGGTAGTATATAATAGCCTTACTATAAATAGGTTATATATAATAGCCTTACTATAAACGGGTTATATATAATAGTCTTACTATAAATAGGTTATATATAATAGTTATACTATAAACTATTAGCCTTTCTATTTTATTACTTAGCCTGCCTATTTTATTACTTAGCCTACCTATTTTATTACTTAGCCTGCCCATTTTATTACGCTTTAACGCAGCTAATAGTAAGCAGGTAGGCTATATTATAGCTAATAACACTAATAACCTTAATATATTTCTATAAGAGATAGAAGACTTTAGAGTTAATAAATATAAATAATAACTATACTACCTTAGCCACGTTATTAACCTTATAGTTAGAGCGCTCTTTACTAGTAACTAGAAAGGAGAATTCTTGCAGAACTATAAATACAACCTTCTAGATAAGGATATAGTAATAGACCTATAACTCTAGTAATAGCTAGGGCTAATTATAAAGCTATAGTTTATTATAATATAGTTATTTAATTTAGAGCTGCGTATATAACATCTTATTTAACTTTAAGAGAAGGTAAATAAGCCTAAAGTCTATTATTCTATTAAGCTAGTAGTAATATAATAGAATAGCCTTAAGTCTATAATAGAACGCAGTATTAAAATATAACTATACCTTAATACTATTATTAAAGATAAGGTAGCTAAGTAGCATGCCTATATTATAAAGTAGACCCGCGGTAGCACCTAACCTGCGCCTGCTAGAAGTTGCAAGCAGCCGGCTATTATAAAGAATACCCTTATAGATAAGGACTAGATAGTAATTATAGAGTACCTATAGCTTCTAAAGCCCTTTAAGATAGCTATAAAGCGCCTAGAAGGTAGAATCTCTTAAGGAAAGAAAGGTTCTCTTTAGAAGGTTCTACCTATATATAAGAATCTTCTTTTCTATTTTAAAAAGTTTAAGGTCTTATATACTTACTATCTAGAGAAGTACTTTAAGTATAATATTAACCTTGCCTAGACTAAACTTAATAAGTACTATAATCTTACTAACTATTTATCTACCTATATTATAGCTATAGTATTCTATCTAGCGTATAAGTAGGACTTTATAGAGAAGTATTAGGTTAGTAAGATAAATTAGATTAAAGAAGTAAAGAATAGAGTATAGCGGCTATAGAACTTAGAATATAAGCACCGCGCTATTAAACTTAGCATAGTGTAATAGCAGAAGGAAGTATTAGCTCTTAATAAGGATAACTTCTTTATAATATTCTTTACCGCTATAAGTATAGTATTATAAGCTACTAGAGAGGATAAGTATACTTAATAGTTAGCCTATAGTGCGTATACTAAAGACCGCCGCGTAACTAATCTAATTAAGTATTAGGTATTAAAACTCTCTAAATACCCTCGCCTTACCTATATAGCTCTTAACCTATTATCTATTCTAGTAATAAGTACTAGTAATAAACGCGACTTTAATTAAATAGGCCTACTATAGACTTTAAATAGATTTATACTAGGTATTAATATTATAGAAGTAATAATCTTACTATCTTTATAGAAGAGAGAAGGTCTTATTAATATACTAGACGGCGGGCTTATAAGAGAATAGCAATTAAAGCGGACGTATAATAACATATTAAGTTAAAGTAAAGATTAATAGCAGGTAAATTAATAGTTTTTAACTTAATACTATGCTAAGCATCACCATTACGCATTAACCACACTAATTAGCCAACTGATTGGCGATTAGCCAATATTGGGCCAACCAACCAACCAATTTAACCTCTCGCTGACTAATACGCCAATCCAACCAATCTGAGTCGCTCAGATTGGTTGGTTGGTTGGATAGCAACCCTGATCCCAACTAAACCCCGAACTCTCCACCACCACATCCTGCTGTCCTGGATCCACATACCCCGGATCTACAAGGCCCAGGTTACCAAAACCCAGGTTGCCATACTGCGACGGATCGACGCCATACTGCGATGGATCGACACCATACTGCGACGGATCACCGCCATACTGCGACGGATCCCCGCCTTGCTGGCTCGGATCACCTGTATACTGCTCTTCTCCGCCACTGTGGCCTCCGCCATGTCCGCCACCATGGCTTTTCCCGCCTTTAGACCCTTTACCAAGAAATTTCCCTAGTACGACACCGCCTACCGCGGTGGCGGCTGCGGCGCCCAGTAGAGCCTGTGGGACTCGTGAGTTGGAGGCGGGTTTGTCTTGAATGGGGGCTTGGACAGGAGCTTGAACGGGGGATTGGACAGGGGCTTGGGGCTGGAAATGGGGTTGCACGAACGGTTGTTGGAGTGGTTGGGCGAAGGCTTGTTGAGGCTGTTGTGGTTGTGCGAATTGCTGCTGAGGTTGGGCGAAAGGTTGCTGCTGAGGTTGGGCGAAAGGTTGCTGCTGAGGTTGGGCGAATTGCTGTGGCTGAGGTGGGAAGAACTGCCCCTGTAGCTGAACGGGAGTGGCTGCGTATTGAGGGGGTGGTGTCATGGGCGTGAGAGGCGTTAGGGGCGTTTGGGGAGCCGATACGGCACGCTGTTGAGGCTGGCCGTATGCGACACCTGTGGCCTGCGGTATCATGGGTTGTGGGACCAGGGTCTGAGGTTGCGGCTGAAAGGGGTGCACGTAGCCCGGTGGCGGGGACATCGGGTTGGGTGCGAATTGCTGAGGCTGAGCGTAGAGGACGGGTTGCGGAGACATTTGCTGGGGTACCATCATAGGCATTGGCTGCATTTGTGGCTTCGGACGCAAGTCTGGGATCGAGTGCGCCATCTTAGTGTAGTCCTGCCATGTGTGTTCCGGTAGGTTCGAGAAAGCTTTTCCTTCCATGGTGGTCATTATGTAGCAATCTGGGTGGGATGGAAACAGCCACAGGCCCTGGACGGTATTAGTATCTGATACAAAGCATGGCCGCTGGACTGGCAATTTATGGTAGCAGTTGCTTCTTACCGCAATATCTGAGAAGTTCGGAGCATCGGTCAGATACTTGTTGATCCCTTCAGCTTTACCTTTCAACTCCCATCCGCCGCCTCCGTTGGCAGTGCGCATGAAATACCTCCCTTCAGCCCCTAAGCTCACAAAGGTAGGCTCCTCGCCAGGCTTCCAGGGGCTATGCTCAGTACGCCGACTTTCGAGTGCTTTCTCCAGGGTAGGTGGAAGGTTTGCCCATGAGGAGCTGGAGCCATCTGCCGCGTAGTAGGACTCATACTGTCCGAGAGTAATGTATAATTTGGTAAGATCGCGAATAATCTGTGGCTGCGAGTTGTACAGCCAAGATGTGAGTGGATTAGGAAGATTGAAATGACCTTCAAGAACAGTGGTTAGATACGCGCCGAACATCAAATGGAAGTTGAAGATCGATTTGAAGGTTGAAAGGTTGATCGCAGGGACTACTGAATGCCAAGATTCTAGGAAAGAATGAAAGTAAAAGCTCTTACGGCAATATATCAGCCCATCGGCATCGCGAAAGGAGACAAAATATGCGCCTTGATCGCCCAAGGCCAGTTCGAAGACCTCCTTAACCGCCGGCTGCTTTTTAAAAAGGGACTCAACGTCTGGAGGTAGATTCTTCCTGTGTTGCTTTCATGAGTAGAGTTCGACGCATTTCAGGTTCCCTATGACAACGAAACGGAGAGAAAGAAACCTACCACGCCCAATGTGTTGGAGTATTGAAGAAATAGGCGTCTTTCGAGCCCATAGCAAAAGTGACCGTAGCCATATCGCGACGAGGCTGAGCGGATAGCAGGTGATGAGACGAGGGTGTCAGTGGCAGTCAAAGAAGAGCATTCAATACACAAACGCAGATATAGAATAAGAGCACTCAGCGTGTCTTCTGGAAGAGGGGAGGTTTGCGACAAGAAAGCGCGTTGCGGAGGTGTCAACGGGAGTTCTCTGGACACAGCCCCGCTGAACTGGGGTCCTGGTCTGGCGGCTCGAGCTCGCCTACTTTCTCCTGAAGCGGGAGAGGCTGGAACTGGCCGTTGCTAGTCCTTTCTGGTGTTGGCTATAGCAAAGGAAAGCTTGTTTCATCAATGGCTGAGACATCCAAGCAATTCTCTCTGAATGTGTATAAGTTGGGCTGGGCGCTTTCATTTAGGAGGCACGGAGGATGCCCTCATAGTTGCAAAACAGCAGCTCCGACGACGATCACTTATGAGCGATGGTACTACAGTGTTGGAAGACATCATTATGCTGGTGATTCACCGTTAACTCGTAAAAACCTCGATATCCGCAGCTCGAGACACCATGCTCTTCACACCCCAGAGTGCCCATATGCCTGAACAGGCCTGTTCAAGCATCGCTTAAGTCCCCGTGCTCCTTCCCAAATGCCGCACAGTCGTGCTGGATATCGTGATCGGCCCGAAAGATCAAAATTCAATAACTCCGACCCCTTCCCATAGTGTTACACTCAGCAGTCTCCCGGTACAGGATGAAACGAGCACCTACCTGCCGCTGCGCTTCACACTTGCAGCAGGCGCAGAAACAGATTTGCCGAATTCGTCAATACTTAGCAACACACGGCACTCTGGGCAATACCATATGGCTGACGGAGCAGGTGCCCGTTTCATGCCCATACATTCAATGTGGAACCATTCGGTTGAGCACTAGGTAATGCATTTGTTAGCTGTCTGTCAAATCAACACTCATGGAGTGTCTAGCCACACTTACGTTCCCATTTTCGCATGCTACCATTGTACCATAGCTGACATCCCCGCATATGCAGTAAGTCTGCTCGTCTGGATCAATCGGCTCGTCTGGGCCTTCTGTTAAGTTTCCAGCCGTGGATCTCTTCTTGTTCTTGGACCCCGTCTGTCGCTCCACATCTACAACACTGACTGTCTGTCCGTCCTGGCCTGCTGTAACAGCGCCAAGCGGGGGAGGCCGCTTGCGACGAGTGCTGGTTCGTGTAGGGAGGACATTCGCAACCTGAGAGGCAGCGGGAAGGCTGACATTGCTCGCCCGTCGTAGGTCGCGGGTCGTGGTGGCCGAAGCAGCTGGCGGTTCCGCACTCGCAGCCTTCGGCGTGATGATGCCGCGAGAGGATCGGGGACGGTGTGCGATGGCACTAGCAATCGCCGGCTCTGGGGCAGGCGAGCTCGCTTGTTTTGGTGCGACAGAAGCGCGGCGAGGTCGAGATGCGGCTGCAGTTGGTTGTGGCTGAGGTGGGGGCGGAGGCGCAGGCGTAGTCGCAGTCGCCGGTTTCTTGTTTTCCGTCGGAGATGGAAGAGCGGGAGTCGGCTTCCGGCTTGGGGGTTTTGAGGCAGCCTTAGAACCGACGGAGGGCGTCGGTGGACCTGCGGGCGCCAATGGAACTTGGATAGTGGTTGTTTTGATAGTGGGCGAAGGGAGTGCTACAGGGGTTTGAGGAGTCCTCGGAGCAGGGGCAAGTACGGGAGGTGCGGGCGGTGCAATTTTAATGCGCTTAGGCCCAGTAGTCACTGGAGCGTTGTCTTGTGACGCCATTGATTCTTCACGCGGCCGAGGTGGGGGAGAGAGTGGTGGTGTCGAGTCCCTTTTGCGCTTTCTTGCCGACCTCGCGAACTCCTTTCGCTTCTCGGTCAGCGGAGTAACAGTGACGTTGTCGCCTTGTCCAGGGAATAGATTCTTCATCCTAGTCCCGGCGACCATAATTTGGCGGCTAGCATCTTCGATCTCCATGGCGTCTCTGAGGGCTTGCTCGCGCAAGAGGCTCTCTCTCTTGAGTTTCTTGGCCTCGTTCAGCTTCATTCCACGGTTGACAAGCTGCGAGTCCTGTGCGCCCCAGGTGTCATGTGATATTTCACCAGGTGCCAGAGGCCCCCCTTGGTTGCTCAATCGATCAGCACTTTCTTCGTCGAGTAGAGGCACTCCGGTTTCATTAGCCTCCCTTTTCGCAGCCTCATAATTCTCGAGACCTCGGTCTTTCTTCTGCAACTCACGGCGGATCATCGTATCGCTAGGACTCCAGATAGCGTTCTTCTTCATCTGTTTCCTCAGTAATGCCATTTCATATTCAGTTAGCTTGAACCATGGTCGATAACGACTTCCAGGTTTGGCATCGTCTGGAGGAGGGGATAACCTGGCGAGCGCATTGCTTGTCGAGATGCCCGCCAGTTGGCTGTGCACATTCGTACCCATAGCGCCAGGCGGGCGCACACGGGGCGCCTTGGGCACTTTGCTGCTGCTCTTCTTGGGGACCTTGATGCCCTTTTGGTTAATCGTCTCGACGGCGGACCCGGAAGAGGAGCCAGGTCGAGAACCACCCCATCCCGAGACCTCACTAGGTGTAGGCGAGTCTAGAGGACCCAGTGTTATGTTGGCCTTCCTGCTCCGGTCCCGTGGTCCCGCATTGGCTGTCTGATGTTGTCGGACGGGGTCAAAGTGCAAGTGTAGGCGCTGGGTGTTGTACAGCTTGTTCGCGGAGCGCGTTGCTTGCGGGGACACGGGCGCAGGTGTAGGGTCTCGCGAGGGCGGCTGCGGCAGTGCCTGGAGCTTGCGCTTGATGATGGCGATGCGATGGGCGTGGCGCTCTGCCACTTCACAGATGCGCGCGGCCTCGGCGTGAGACGATTCCCTGAAGAAGAGGGCCTTCTCGAGCGCAGCCGATATTTCCCGACGCAGCTCCTGCGGATCTGCACGCTCATTCTCGGGGGTCTTGGGCAGGTTGGCGTATGTCTGGGTCAGTTCGTGGACCTGCTGGGCAGCATCTTTATATTTCTGGTCGAGATCCTCGATCAGTTTCATGGAGCGGTACAGGTCCGAGGGGAAGAACTCGGTGTAGTCGAGGAAGTCATTAACGGTAGTTTGCGCGTCCGGGTTCGAGGGCGGCTGGGGCGTCATGTCGGAGAGGGCGGTCGCCATGCTCGCTTCAGCCATTGGGCATGCTGTTTGGGAGCGTGAAGCAGCGTTGCCGGACGGGCGCGTCAGACAAGCCAGCCACGCGTCGACGACGGATGGGAGAAGAATGGGGGCGGCGATGGGAGAGATGAGGGTGGTGGTGACAGCGGAGTGGAGGGCGTTACTTGTGTGGTGGGTGCCAAAGCAGCTCAGGGAGTGTGACGGTGGTGGTTACACGCGAGGACGCTTTAAGCGGGACTTCTTCGGCGCGGGGGGCTTGGCGAACATTCACGACCTCCAAAACCTGGTAAGACGCGACGTCCACCTGCAGGTGAATGCTCTACTGGCGGTAAAGTTCCTACAAGCACCTCGGCGTGAGTAGCAATAGCGCAGAGCTGGCTAATTGAGCCTATAGGCTATGTCACAGGACTTGGAGTGAGCTAGTACCCAAGTGAGTGAAGAGCCAGCAATGACCCGGCATTGCTCTTTTAAATCCTTATATTTCCTCTCAGTCGGTGAAGATAGTGTATGTCTGAAAGGCTCAAGTCAAGACCATGTATAAAATGGTCTGAGAAATGTGCCGCTGTGTAAGGGTCCTCGGTGCATTCAATTCACCCATTTCGCCCCGAGGTGTTAGCCATATATAGAGCAGGCTTGAGAGACGCTCCTGCCCGCTCTGCTTTTTCGCCACCAGCCGCAAAGCCTAGTTAGACAGCCCTCCTTTCAAAATTTCAAGCTTCTCACACCTCGGACACCCTTCTATGCATCTTCCCGTCCGCGGCGCCGCTTCCGAGACCGGTCACGTGTCTGCGATAGCAAACGACCTTGTTCCACCTCAACCGAGCCAAACGCTTTACTTCTACTACACTCCCTACCCTCCACCATGGCTCTCGCATCTCGACTAGATCGGCTGGCGCTTATGGACGCCCACATGGAAGCCCTCCCCGACTTGCCCGCAGCCAGCCTGACCGACGATGATTCAGATGGCGGTGTAGAATTGCTCTCCGAGCAAGCACTAAAAGCATCGACTGACCTGGAGGTGCCCAGCATCACCGGTAACGAAAGTCACGCGGTCGCAGTCAAGGATATGTCCTTTCAAGCGTCCGTCCCGCTCTCTCAGCACCCCGACCACAAGCTCGAGTCTGAGCCCCCCAAACGACTCCCTGGCACCGAACAACCTAGCGCTGCATCCAATACGGCAGGCGCCCTCGTACTGAAGGATAACACGAAGACAGAAGGCACACCTAAAGGACCAAGCACCAGCTTGCCGCGTTGCACCCTCGACAGCGGCGCCCTCGCGTCTCCGAGTCAAGTCTACAGTCCGATTCTTGCTGTCAGCAAGTACCCCTACCTATTCGTGGAGAGACGTGAATCTCAGAGAGTTGCTTCTGCCGTCTTTGACGAGGGCAAATTCTGGGAACGTGGATGGGACCTGTAAGTTACTCGCCCTTAATCACCAGTCACAGTCCTCCGCCGTCTTGATGAGCACTAAGCTGTCGTACTACGCGCCAGTTTGCTTTGCAAGTCACCATCTCTCAACCGTTTCGTCGTCTCGTAGAGTCGTCCGGCTGTGCCATTGATTCACCGCCATTACCTAGCTCCTAGCACGCACCCGCAAATACTAACCGTACACTTGCACAGATACTACGTCTGGCCAACCGACGGTTCTAAGCCTCTCATTCTCACCACAGAAGACCAGGTCCAAGCCCTGCTCGATCACATCAACCGTTTGTTCCCACGTATAGGCGCCAAAATCACCGACGCCGATCGCGAACAAGGCCTAGCTGCTAGATTCCCCAACCACCCTCGACTCACTCCCCGCTATCTTGGCCGTATCAGCTCCAAGGCGGAGTTCGACAAGATGTCAGCTGCTCCACCGGGCCACAGGCACCGGGCACCGGGAGAAGGCCACGCGCCTCCTCCGGACGAACGCACACTCGAGGCCTTCAAGGAAATGATAGAAGATATGGTCGAGCTGTCCAGGGGGAAGAACAAAGCCAAGAGGGAGAAACAAAAGAAGACTAGGCAGATGTCTCAGCAGAACATGGCTAAGCAGCTCAAGAGAGCCCAGCGGTATCTAGGCCTCCGCCCAAAGCGGCCAGACAGTAAGTGGAGCCCGCGTAAATGAACCCATAGTGTGAGCTAATCAGAAGAAGTTCAAGATCCGTTGAAAGACTCAAGTCTTTCTTGGGAAGAGCTTCAGAAAGCACAGGCTAATCGCAAAGCTGTGTTGACCGTCCCTGCTCACGACCCCGAGCAGTTGTGCCCTTGGCCGTGCGATGCATCTGTAATCTTCATATGCGTAGACGTCGAAGCCTGGGAGCGAGACAACAGTAAGATTACTGAGGTTGGCATCTCAATCCTCGATACCCTAGACCTTGAGGGTATTGCTCCAGGCATCAACGGCGAGAACTGGCTATCCAAGATCCGCGACCGCCATTTCATCATCCGCGAGCACAGCCACCTTCACAACACTGAGTTCGTCACTGGTTGCGTTAATGCCTTCGAGTTCGGCGACTCGGAGCGTATCAGCTTATCCGACGCAGCTCAAATCATTGAGTCGTGCTTCCGACCGCCATACTCAGCGCCCAGCGATCACCCAGCAGCTTCAGCCTCAGACGATGCAGCACACAAGCGAAACCTCATCTTCCTCGGCCACGACGCTGGCAACGATGTCAGATACCTGCAAAAGCTAGGCTTCAACCCTCTCAGCCTTCCAAACATGCTCGAGATTCTCGACACCGCTGATATGTACCGTGCGTGGAAGCGCGAGGCTAATCCCCGCTCTCTTGGCACGATTCTCTACGAGTTCGACATCGCGGGGTGGAATCTACACAACGCGGGAAACGACGCTCGCTACACCCTGCAATGCATGATGGCGATCGCCGTCAAAGAGGCGAGCCTGAGGGGCAAAGCTATTGCAGAACAGCGTGGTCAGGATAAGGCGCAGCGTGTTGTCGATGCTCAGAACGCAGCTGTAGAGAGGGTTCGGGAAGATCAAGAAGGATGGAGCTCTGCGGAAGAGGGCGATGACGGCGGTGCGCCTGTGCCTGTTGGTCGTGGAGCAAAGCCCGACGATGCAAAGCGAAAGGCTGATGCTTCTGTCTCGCCGCAAAAGACTGAAGCTTCTGTCCCGCACTTACTCGTGCCGACCATCTCTGGCGACCGCGGCGGCTTGTCAGGACGCGGTGCCGGCGGAAGAGGCGGCTGGAGTGATCGCGGCCGCGGCGAGCACGGGAATGGATACGGTCGTGGTCGTGGGAACAGCGAGCTGTCGCGTGGTGGTTATAGCCGTGGTCGCGGCGGTAACAGCTCCCTTCAAAATGAACCCAGGAAGCCTGATTATCGTAGTGGATTCGGGCGTGGCAGAGGAGGACCTCCTCCGAGTGGAGATGACCAAGGAAACTTATCTTCGGACGGCGGTCCGCTCCGTGGCTCAATCGGCCGTGGTAGGGGACGGGGCCGAGCATCACCAGGCGGTTGGTGAACTGGGGTTTGCAAGCTGCATTGAAGATACTTCGGGCGGTTTGAGGGTGTACCACTACCTAACATTAGGCGTTCTCGGATAGTAACTAGGTCAGATT
This sequence comes from Lophium mytilinum, assembly GCA_010093605.1. Lineage (NCBI taxonomy): Eukaryota > Fungi > Ascomycota > Dothideomycetes > Mytilinidiales > Mytilinidiaceae > Lophium > Lophium mytilinum. The sequence goes on along the minus strand of MU004181.1, from coordinate 1,982,116 downwards.
GAATGGGCGGCCTGGCTGATACTTCTGGCCTCACCGAAGGATATGAGGCCACTACTTTGCGATAGCCTGCAGATACAGCGGCGGGCTCTCCCTTTTGGGATCTTTAAGAGGACTATGCACTGTAGGAATCAGATTCAAAGAAACCTCTGAGATCATTGCACCGGTTCTGCAAGACATGTGTGTGCATGATATCTTCATATGATGCTTCCCGTCACCCGTTCAACCTCATTAGGGCATTCAGCACCCTCATTAACGCACATGAACCATTTGAAAAGGGGAGGAAAGTAGTGGAAATCTAGTATTTTACCTAGCCATGTTAACAAGCACTGTGCCTTGCTTCATATACCGCCCATCAGGGCTACTGGGTTGCTTTTCTCTGATATCGACCCTACCGATTGATCGATGCAGGCCTCATCGATCCAAAGAAGGCGATGTTCGGATGGGTCATTTGGGCGAAAATGTCGCAAAGTGTCCCAGCAGTTCTTCGTTACCAGAAGCCACTTCCCATTACATGATATATGATGGTCTGGTGTTTGTCTCTCCAATGCGTACGAGATGGCGTCGAAGGCTGGGGGCTTATTGAGGTCTGCTTCGATTAAGTCGCACCTGAGCTTATAGCTCTTCGTCTTCTCGCCGTACAGCTTTAGGTTTCGAATGGTGCTAGGGGAAGATATCGGAACGTATCTTTAGGCGGCTCCCATGGAGAGCTTTGGATAGAGCAAAGTAATCATCCTCTTAGCATTGCGGTGACAAGAGAGGTGGTGTTGGAAGCTCAGCCTCGTTTGGTGCTCATCGCTTACTTAGTACAACCCTTCGCCCCTTAGGCGTACTTGTATATGCCAGTACTAATGTATGCTGCATCACAGCGGCGTTCTTCATTTCCTACTTCTCGCAACCTCACAAACAGCTAAGTTCTGGGTCTCCAGAAAGGATTTGCAATGTGCCGTCAGTCAATGGCCTCTTTGCATAGCGAGATCATTGCCATGATAAGGCGCCGCAACCCTCAGCTGCTCTTGACTCGCTATCACCGCTCGGTTGGCGGCTCCCTGTTCGGATCTGCGAAGCTGGCGTTCGAGACTATTAGACGGATTTCAACGGAATTACGCTAGTATCTGCACGGCGGTCAGCTAGGCTCGGAGGGGTAAGAGGTGTGCCGATTTTGGTGGTGACACTAACAAATTAGCACAGGGGGCTACCCTGGCCGCCATTAACGCGTGATTTTCATAAAAATTGGATTTTAATTTCCACCCGTTTAAGGCCTCTATATATAGCTTAGGCTGCCCGGCTTAGTATTATAGATTATAAGGTTACGGGCAATTAGCGCAGAGCCTCTAATAATATAGATTAGATGTTATTTTAGTATAATAAGGTAAGAATTTTATCTACTAGCTATTAGCACCTATATCTTATTTAATTTTAATTATTTAAACATATTAAAATATAGAAAATTATTATAATTCTTGCATTACTACCCTTATAGCCCTTCTAGGTAGTATTGCAGCTGCCGCGGCCGCTGCTATTAATATTGGTAAGCTCGCGGAGCTATTAGATAAGAAAGAATGTGCCCTTACTAATAATAAGGCCGCTAAGATAGATAAGATAAAGGCTAAAGAGAAAGTTAATAAGGTTCTAAATAGCTTTATTCCTTAACTACGCAATCTACTACTATATAATTAGGTTAACTTTATACGCTAGTTTAATAATAAGCTTACTAATAAGCGCGCGCGCTTTAAGATGCGCTTTAACTGTAAGAAAATTAGATAGTTAGCTATACTTCTCTAGCTTAATAAGATTAAGTATACTTACGGGCGTTATTTTTATCTAATTCTCTTACTCTATATACTTCTTTAGCGCCTCTTAATACTATACTACTTTAGTAATATACTAGTAGTATTTAGATATAGCCGCTTATAGCTTTATACTATATTTAGAGATACTATTATCTTTCTTATAAATTAGTAGTAGCAGCGGCTATACTAGAATAGGCAGCAGCTTACGCGTAAGAAGCTAGAGAAGTATATAATAGCTATAGAACCTTATCTAGGTATTAGTAAAGTCTAGAGCTATATAGATAGAACTACTCGCCTAATTATATAGCTAAAGGACCCCTAGATCTAGTAGATAATATACTCCAGGTATAAAAAGTACTACTACCTTAAGTTCTAGTCTATTATTACTTCTAACGGCATAATCTAGTCTCTTGCTAGGCTATTTCTAGATAGTACTAGCAACTTTATAATAATAGAGGAGTCTAGGCTATCTATAAAGCTAGTAGAGCTATATAGTAACCTTCTACTAGAGAAAGTTTAGTATCTTTATAGTAATTCCGCATATATTAATAAATGGGGCATAATTAGTGCCTTTAAAGGGAGGCTAGAGGAATATATAGCTTAGCGCCCTAATTAATATTAGTATAATAGAGAGATAGTAAGCCTATATATAGCTATTAAGCATAGCTTTAGTTTAGTATTAAAATACTAGAGTTTTAGTTTATTTAGGTTAGTAATAAAAACGGAATTATTGCCTATAGAAAGCTATTATATTATTACCGTGCTACTAATAAATTATTTAAGCTATTTCTAGGGTAATTAGATAGTAGACGTATATAATATAGGCACGCCTAATATTAAGAAGTACCTAGGCGTTAAAAAGGGCGTATAGGAGTATAGAATTAAGGTTATAGTAGGCTAAATTATAGTATTACTATACTTATATAGCCTTTCTATTTTATATAGCCTTTCTATTTTATTACTAGCGTGTAAACTAATATTACTACTACCTATTATATAAGAAATTAGCTAATTAGACGCGTTTATTTAGGTTTAGCTCCTGCTAGCTTGCAAAATAAGCGAGGAAAATTAAAACTCTATAGATAATATTAATTTTATATCTATCTACTTTGCATATATAAAACTAACACTAAAAGTCTATTAATTTATTTAAAAATAACTAGAAAATATAGCTAATAGTTACTACTATAATTTGCACTACTTACTTTCTACCTATAAGTAATAGCGTCTAAAATACATTAGTTATAAGAAGTAGAACTAAAAAAATAGAAGTCTCTAGGGGTATTAGGCCCTAAATTAAGGCTAGCTAGGCTAGCCACCTCTATAGGGCTATATTCCTCCGCTAATAATACCCTCTTATTCTCTCCTCTATTAATAATACTTTTCTTTCTTCCTCTATTATTATTAATTGCACGTTCTATATTACTAGTAACCTTACCAAGAGTTCTACTATACTTAGCGCCCTTAGTTACCTTAGTTTAAATATAAAATAGCTGCTTAAAGTCTCTCTATATCTTTTCTATATTAGTAATCGCCCTCTTATAGTATAGTTAATTAGTAGTATAGTAGAATACCTATAGCTTCTTATAGTTACTTACTATTTAAGTAGAATCTATTATAGCCTAGATAGAAATTACTAGGCCCCGTATAAAGGCCTTAAATAACTCTCTCTATCCCGCTATTATCCTCTTAATTTAAGCCTTAGCCTTAGCCGTACAGCGCCTCTCTCTCTTATCTACATAAGTAATTTAACGCTTCTTAACCTTTTAACGCATGCAGTATGCGGCTGTAAACCCCCCGCGGCGTAAAGGTCCTCTACTAGGCCTCCGCTAAGGCCGCGGCGCCTCCTCTAGTGCATTAATATTATTAATTCCTCTCTTTATACTAATTAAGCGCGTAAGGTTAATAATAATAGCCTGCCGCTAGCTATTATAGGTTTATGCCTTAGGCAGGCCTTAGAGCTTCTTTTTAATTACCTTATTTATATCCGCCGCCTTTATAATAAAGACGTTAAGCTGCTATAGGTACTTATTATCTCTCTATACTATTCTAGTCTCCTCTCTCTTACTCTTTTAGATGGCGATTCTCTTATTAATTTTATTCTTTAACTAATTATATCTATTATAGAAGTTATAGCCGCGCTCTATACAGCCCGTAAGCTTATTTATTATTACTACTATCCTCTCTATATACGCCTTAAGCTAACGCTTACGGGCCTAGTAGCGGTACTAGTTTAGTAGCTTAATAAAGTAGAGCTGCTTAGCCGGCCTTAATTACTTACGTGTTTCTAGAGAAATAATATTATAAAAGGGTGGAAGAACTATTAAGGTATTTTTATTCTCTACCTTAGAGTACTCTTAAGTCTATAGAATATTATCTATATTATTATCTAGCTTAATAAGCTCTAGCTATTTATTCGCGTTAATCTTATAGAGCGCGCGGTAAGGCCCTAGGGCCTATAGAGGAGCCTATAGAGGCTATAGAGGTATTACTAAAGACTTAGAGTAAGAAATAATTAAATAGAAGAGTAGCGGCGCGTATTATAGAACTGCGCGCAGCTATAGAACTACGCGCGGCTATAGAACTCTATATAGCTACAGAACTCTAGGCGCAGTATTAAGAAGAGAGAAAATATTAGGCTAGTAAGAGAATATTATAATATAATAAAAATTAAGGTTTATATAGAGATTATAAGAATTTAAGGTAGAAGCTAATAATAAATTATAATAGGGTAATTCTACTACTAATAAAATAGCGTATAGATCTTCCTCCTCTTAAATATTTAGTTAAGGGCTTTCTATAATATTTCTATGCCTTCTACTTTCTCTCCTCTCTCTATATTATTAGCCGGCTATTTCTATTAAAAATAGTATTATAAATATAAATCTTATTATATATTTAACCTTCTATATAGCCTTAGGCCTTCTTTATAGCCTTATATATAGCCTTAGGCCTTAATTATAGTATAGGTAATTATAATATAAGAAAGTTAAGAATTCTTAGAAGAATCTATAGATTATTAGGGCTATAATAAAATAGAACGGGCTAGCAGCCTTATCTTAGCGGCGCCTTACTATATACGGCCTGCACGAGCTACCTTAATTAGAGACCTTATCTAAGGTCTCCGGGCATACAGGCCTTACACTAGGTATACCGCTAACTAGGGGGCCCCCTACTAGTGGGCATTTTATGAAAATTTATGAATACCGAGCTAACCAGGGGCCTGCAGTAGCTTAAGCCTCATCACACCGATTTACGTGGCGAATTTCCTCCTACGGCCGTGCGATTCGTCTCTGAAATCCGTCTATTGTCGCCCAGCTTGCTCCGAATGAGGCTAGCTCAGACGCCCAAGCAATATCAGGGTTTCTTCAATCTCCACCGCCACGCAAGTCTCCGAAGCCACTTGCCCCTGCATCCGACCCGTTTCTCCTGCACAATTATGCATAAGGTATTGGCAAGTTGACCGCTAGGTCCGATCTTGCTATAGCGCGTGTCTGGTTTGGCGATGTGCCGCTCCCGCTCAGCCCTGCCCTCAGGGGTCAGCGACTGCTCTCGAACCACCGTCTCTTCCCGCTGTCAAAGTCTCGCCCTGTCGGCTATGTTTAGAGTGTCTTTCCTCTGTTTGCGTTATTCCCGATTGCCTGTGGCGCTTGCATAAGATATGGCTGGCTCATGCGACCTGAAGTCTAACGCCGTCCCGCAGACAGTCGCCGGCTCTGAGAGTCTCGGTCTTTCTTGACACGCCCTGAAAGCTGCCTCCCAAGCAAAGTAGCGACTCGGCCGGCATGATATAGACCGTAGAGCCCGCTTGAGAGCAAATCTGTCTCTGCCCACTCGTTTCTTCCCGTTCTCTCCACCTGCGTTTTTGGCCAGCGCCATCACTCGCTGCGCTGCGCTGTTTGTCTTTCGCTGTGCCGTTCATTTAGCCTGCAAACATGATCGCCCTCTCGTTGCCGATCCTCGTGTGGGTCCTGTCGGTTCTGCAACCAGGAGTATCCGCTGTGCCAACATGGCCTTCTTCAGTGGACGAGTTGGAGGATATCATGCTCCTAAATACCGGCTACCGATCTCGTGGATTCTCAGCTGCCGTAACCCCTTGCTCTTATTCTGCCCAGGGAGCCGGACGAGTTGCTGCAGCCGAATGGATTCGAACCGCTTTCCACGACATGGCGACTGGAAACGCAGTCCAAGGCATTGGAGGTCTTGATGCGTCCCTCGTATTTGAGACCAATGGAGGCGAAAATATTGGGCCCGCATTCAATACAACGCTCACCACGTATGCGCCATTCTTTTCGAGTCGATCGTCAATGTCCGACATCATCGCAATGGGGATGTACACCGCCGTGCGATCCTGTGGTGGGCCTGTGGTAGCTATTAAGACTGGAAGAATTGATGCCACCAAAGGCGGAGATTCTGGAGTTCCGCTACCGCAGAACGCGATCAGCATTTTTCAGAATCAGTTCCTCAGGATGGGATTCAACACAACGGAGATGATCGCTGTCGTTGCATGCGGACATACTCTCGGGGGTGTCCATTCCAGCAATTTTCCAGAAATCGTCCCGGTAGCATCTGCTGCAAACTCGAATGGTGTTAAGGACTTCGACACTACACAATCCTTCGACAATAAGGTTGCGACTGAATACGTCTCTGGGTCTACTTTGAACCCTCTTGTGGTCGGCCCGTCGATTGCCAAAGCGGAGAACTCGGATGGGAGAGTCTTCGCAGCTGACGGAAACGTTACTATCAAAGCAATGACGAACCCCACAACCTTCGCCAGCCTCTGTTCGACCATGCTTCAAAAGATGATTGAAGTTGTGCCAAAAGGGACTGTTCTTACGGATCCAATTGTACCATATGAAGTCAAACCATATGCTCTTCAGTTGACCTTGGTTGCAGGAGGAGCGAGTATCTCTTTTACTGGTGACATTCGAATTCGGACAACCGTTCGCACAGCAAGCCAGGTCGCCAGTGTCCAGCTTGTCTATAAAGACCGCAGTGGGAATTCTGCGAGTGACAATATCGATACAGCGTTCAAAGGAACTGCCAACGGGTTCGACGATAGCTTTACTGTAAGTCTTCACGTCAACGAATTAGAACGCATGCTGACCAAAAGTAAAGTTCTATGGATTTTCCGCCAACCTTGACGCTAGTACCTCAATCTCATCATTCAATGTACTTGTGACCCTCATCGACGGGTCTACGGAGCTACATGACAATAATGGTGCCGGATTTGCCATCCAAGACACGATCATGTTGCAGTCCCCACAGAGCTGCCTCAGCTCGACCAACGATGCCAATGGGCAGCGTAGTCTAACCGTCGTCGCTGCTGTGAGTTCTATCTACCATTTGCAGATATCATTGAAGGCTAATCGACACCCTAGGTCCGGAATACCGCATCGAATTCCGTACAACTCCAGCTCACCCTGAAGATCCCAAGAAGCAATGGAATCATCGTTCCTACTCTATCTACAGTTTCGGCGGCTATGGCATCGCAGACTGCGATTGGTTCGTATAATCTCTATGCGGCCACCTATTCCCTAGATCCCTCTCAGGCACAGACCGCCTCATTTGGAGTGTCCGCGGGAAGTGCTGCCGATAATTACAAAAACGTTACTCTTCTGCCAAGCACCTGCGCAACTCTAAGCCCCTCTGCTCCATCTTCGACGCCTTCTTCTTTGGCCTTCTCATACCAAGGCTGCTACACGGACTCTTCTGCTTCTCGGGCGTTTTCAGCCGCCGTTTTCTACGACAATAGCCTCACAGTGGAGAAGTGTGCGTCAGATTGTAGCAAATTTCAGTATTTCGGAGTAGAGTTTGGGGGAGAGTGCTACTGTGGCAACTCTCGAGATGCTTCGAGCACTCGTGCTGGAGTGTCAGAGTGCAATGTGGCTTGCCCTGGCAATACCGATGAGTATTGTGGTGGATCCAGCCGTATCAGCGCATACAAGAACCTGAAATATGCCCCAGTCACAAATCCAACGATCGCAGGCTACACTTATCAAGGCTGCTTCAGCGAAGCACAAGGAGGACGAGCTCTCGCTGATTCTTCTACTGCGGCTGACGATCTCACCGTGGAGAGTTGTGCTTCCTTCTGCGGTGGATCGACTTACTTTGGTGTTGAATACGGCAGAGAATGCTACTGCGGCGCGAGTCTTGCTACGACTAGCACAAATCAGTCTGCATCTGACTGTTCGATGGCCTGCGCTGGAAATAGTCAGGAGTACTGCGGAGCTGGAAACCGTCTCAACATTTACAGGAAATCAGCCGTTTCCAGTAGCGCTTCTAGCTCCTCATCGTCTACAAGCAGCGCAGCAGCTTCTAGTAGTGCCTCTTCCTTCTCTTCCACAATTACAGCGGCTGCCTCAACCTCAACGACACCAACGCCCTCAGTCGCTTCCACGTCGTCGTCCTCATCAACCACCTCTTCTAGCGCTGCGGGTCCCACCCTCGCCGGATATGACTACCAAGGCTGCCACACCGATCTAGTCTACGCCCGCGTTTTGACTGCCAAAACACAATCCACCGGCACCACGACATACGCTTCCTGCGCTGCTTTCTGCTCAGGCTACAACTACTTCGGCGTCGAATACGGGTCCGAGTGCTATTGCGGCGACAGCTTCACCAACCCCACCGACACAGCGCCGGAAACCGACTGCTCCTTCACCTGCTCCGGCGATGCGACCGAAACGTGCGGCGCGGGCGGTCGGATGAACCTTTTCAAGAGTAGCACATCACACACCGGACCGTCTAATCCAATAGTTTCTGGATACAGCTACCTCTCGTGCCATACCGACTCCGTTGGCAACAGGGCGTTGGATGCGAAGTATCTGTTTGATAATTCGATGACGGTCGAGGAATGTGCGACTTTCTGCGCGGGTTATACGTACTTTGGGACGGAGTATGGAACCGAGTGCTATTGCGGGAATACGTTTGCGAATCCGACGACTGTTGCTAGTGAAGGAGACTGTAGCTTCTTGTGTCCAGGGAACTCGAATGAGTTCTGCGGGGCAGGGGACCGGCTGAGTATGTATCAAGCCATGATATAGAAGGGTTGCTTGGCAGGGAGAAGATGGTGATTCATGTTTAATGATATAGGCTTGGGAGGTTTTAGTTCCGTTAGGCGGCATTTGGGTGGAGTTTATATAGAGGTCCTATAATACTTAATCTTAAAAATACAGCTCTTTATAACTTTCGTAAAGTCTCACATGCAATTTGCACTAGCATGCTCTGATATTGACACAGAGTGAAAGCTAGACGCGGACATGTAGTTTTAAGGACATCACGTGCTTTTCGGCAACTCCGCCGTCTATTCTTAGGTCCGCAAAATCCACCTCGAAACCTGTCCACTTCCCCCACCTACACTCGAGCTCTTAACTGCAGCCTTGAGTGATCTATCTACCTGGCAAGTAGATCTAAAGCTTCTTCGACGCCATGGGCCCTCTAGAGACCTTAGAAGCCCTCCAAACGCGCCACCGCAGAGAACACCGCGACCTCCAGGCCCGCATTACGCAGAAAAAGAAATCTGCGAGCAAAAAGACGAGGAAGGGCGTGAACGACGAGTGTGCCACGCTTGAGAGTGAGCTGAAAGAACGTCATTCTCAAGAGCTGGCAGCTCTGAACGGGGAGAATGGCAGTATAGCGAAGGACGAGGCCTCCATTGAACAGAGCCCAGAGGCGGAAGCTGAAGACGACCCGGAAACAATTACCAACGGCATAGCAGAATCACTTCAGAACACATCGATATCCTCCCCTCCCTCCGAATCCGCAGATTCCCCGGCCTCCAGCGAGCCTCGAAAGAAGCAAAACCGGGCTAAAGCAAGGCTCGCGCGTCGCGCTGCCGAGCAGGACGCTCTCGCTGCCCAGGCCGCCGCTGAAGCAGCTTCCATGCCGGATTTGCGGGAGCAAGAACGCATTAACATGCGGGGCCATTTCTCGAAGTACAAATTGCAGGAAAAGGAGATCCGAGCGGATGGACACTGCATGTACTCAGCTGTTGCTGACCAGATGGACCAGGCCGGGCTGGGGCTGAACCCACGCATACAACCTACAATAGCGGACAAGCAGCTGGACGGGGTCGGCGAAGCGGAAAAGAAGTTGCCGTCATATAAGCTTGTGAGGTATGCTGCTGCGGACTTCATTGAGCAGAATCCAGACGACTTTGCTGGATTCATGGAAGAGCCTGTTGACGAGTATCTGCGTAAGATACGAGAGACAGGGGAGTGGGGCGGCCATGTGGAGCTCATGGCGCTGGCGAGACAGTATGGGATACAGATCAATGTGCTCCAGGCGAACGGGACCGTGGACGAGATAACTCCGGCCGAGGACAGTACTGCTACAGGCGACGATAAGAAGGTGATTTGGCTAGGGTACTACCATCACAACTTTGGATTAGGCGAGCATTACAACTCGCTGCGGAAAGCGCCGTGAAGCTTTTGCTCTCAGGCTACCTCCACCATCCACCGGCATCCCCAAGTCACCACAACATCAATACTTGTGCTTCCATATGCTAACCCAATCGGTGCCTATCCCAGCTTCATGCGTCCGCTCCGGCTGCCAATGTGCTAAACGCTCCAGCGCTTTCTCGTTGTCCCTCACCGGTGTCTGCACTATCACATTCATATCCTCATCATACGTCACCTCCTCGCCCGGCCTCGCAAGTATCTCCTCATACACCACCGGCGGCAGCGCCCACGGCGGGCCTCCAGACGAAGGACTCTTATGCGTCGGGAACTCGAGGCAAATCAAACGGGCCGTGGGCGCGAGGAGCTGCGACTGTCTCGCGGCCCAGGACGGCCGAAGCGAGGGCGGTAGAGCACATAGGAACTAATACAAAACAACCGCGTCAGCACTCACTCACTCGCAACACTCGTCCACAGAATCCAAACGAGCGTGTACAGAACTCACCGTATAATCATAAATAACATCAAACCCATCCCCCAACCCCCCATCCACCCCCTCGACCCACTCATCCTTGAAAAAATCCCCAAACAAAAACTTCACACTCCCGCTCCCCACCTCCGTATCCCGCGCCGGATACGCATCCGCCGCGTCTGCTGCGTACTTCTCGCACGCCCGCACGGCGTTCGCGGACGCCTCGACGCCGTAGCTGTCGTAGCCGAAGCTCGCGAGCAGCAGCACGTCGTAGCCTTTGCCGCAGCCGGGGACCAGCGCGCGTTTGCGCCGCTTGACGCCGGTGGCTTCGTCGAGAATGGTGGGAGTGCCGAGGAGGGCGGTTTGTTCGCTGAGCACGTCGGCGAGCGCGGGGTTCCAGGTGCCCCGGTCCCAGGGGAGGAAGTCTTGGGATTTCCAGAGGTCGTCCCAGCGTGAGGGGTGTTGGCTGGGGTCGGCGTCGAGGAAGTGGGATTGGAGGCGCGTGCGGACTTCGTTGACGGTGTAAAAGGGGGCGGGAGCGGGGGGTTGGGGGTCGGAGGACATGGTTGTGGAGTTTGTCGATGTGAGGGTAGTTTAGTTGTAGACGCAAATGTGGTTGAGGATGGGTTTGAGAATTGAGGAATGTCAATGAGTTATTTGAGAAGGGCGATGACGCCACAGTGCCTGGATTAGTTTATGGGCGGAGGCGTCGCCGTGGATTGGACAAAGGTGGCCGGAATCGGGATGGAATGAGTAGCGAGCCTAGGGCTGGTGGGCTCGACATATTCGAATAACGTCTCTCGAGCTTGAGCACGGTCAATTGGTAGATTAAAGTGATCAAAATGAACAAATTGATGTTTCTACGGTCGGAAGATGTCTACCTATATCTACCAGCAATGGCGGGGCACGTCACCCCGCAATCGGACAAGTCGAGGTGTGCGGTGAGTGCTCGGAAAGCTTGTCCCTCAGATTGCTCGGTGCCAGACCAAGACCCATCTTGCATCGCGAACTCGGCACACACGGCACCCCCCGCGGCCAGCCTGCACCCCCAATTGGCTGTATACAACCTCCTCCCCACCCGCCGTCTACTAAGAGCCGTTTTTGCCATCCGTACCTCAGCAGTTGGCCCAGTTGCTTGCAGGGACCATGGCATACGCCGACTCGAGCTCCGACATGACTCCGCTGGGAAGACTTGTCCGAGCAATACCTCGTTTGCCCTTCGGCAGCATGCTGTCTGGCCTACTCACCCTTTCTCCTCTTCCTCAATTGCGTATTCTCTTATCAAGCCGTGCTGTGTCTTCGTATCCCTGTTAGCGATACCCTTGAGCCGTAGCTTCCAACCGTTGTGAAGACAGATAGATGTGCATTGGCTCGATTCCACGGCTTCACCACTTAGCCAACTCAACGACCATCCTGAATTGACGGAAGATGGATGACTCGGAAAAAAAGGCTCTGAAGACGCGCGACGGCGCCGCCCCGAGCCCATCAGAATCGCTATCAGCTGATGGCCCGAGGGAAGAGATGGATAAGGAAATGGGAATATCAAACGATAAAAACGAAGACACCGACTCAATTGCGCCCTCCGCAATCTCCTCAACCTCACCGCCATCGATGCACGAAGACAGCGACGCAGAGAGGCCCCGGCCTCGCACTCAAGCCTCCTCGATAGCCTCAACCGCCCACCACGTCGATGGGCGCCATCGACGAGGCCTCTTCGCCTCTCTCGCTCTCATACCCGAGGTCACGAATCCGTACCACTACCCTCGCCGCACGAAATGGATGATCACGGTTCTTGTTGCGATAGCGGGCATGGCGGCGCCGCTGGGGTCTGCGATTGTAATGCCTGTGCTTGCCGATATTGCACGCAACTTCCACGCCTCTTCTACGATTGCCAATCTTAACGTCGCCATATACATGCTCTCTATGTCTATCTTTCCGCTGTGGTGGTCGAGTTTCAGTGAGACGTTGGGCAGGCGGTCGATTTATCTCGTTTCTTTTGTGCTCTTTTTGCTCTTCGGGGTCTTGGCTGCTGTGTCGACGAGCATGGCTATGTTGATCGTCATGAGGGTTCTTTCTGGTGGTGCGGCTGCGTCGGTGCAAGCTGTCGGTGCTGGGACGATCGCGGATATCTGGGAGCCGAAAGAGCGCGGGAGGGCTATGGGACTGTTCTATCTGGGCCCACTATGCGGTCCGCTTTTTGCTCCCATTATTGGAGGTGCCATGGGGGAGGGGCTTGGGTGGAGAAGTACCCAGTGGTTCTTGGTTGTATATGGAGGTATCATGGTGCTCAGTATCCTCTTCCTTCTTCCAGAAACTTTGGTGAAGCGGAAGGATCTTGCGAAAGAGGCAGAAGATGAAGTGATACGTCGAATGGTATCAAGAGGAAACAAAGGCAAAGAGACTGTAGAAGACGGAGAAAAGAAAGGAGCCGCGCAACAGCAACAACCACTCACCCGCATGTCAACCCGTCAATCCGTCCAGATCAAGACAAAAAAGTACGCTACCCTCGCCAAACGCATCTTCATCGACCCTCTCCTCGTTCTAGCCTACCTGAAATACCCAGCTGTCGCACTCACTGTTTACTACGCTTCCATCGCCTTCGGCTCGCTCTACTTCCTCAACATCTCAATCCAACAAACCTTTGCCGCGTCACCCTACAATTTCTCAACTCTCATCATCGGCCTCCTATACATCCCCAACTCCATCGGCTACTTCCTCGCCTCCCTCTTCGGCGGCCGCTGGATCGACCGCATCATGCACCGCGAAGCCACCAAAGCAGGCCGGTACGACGAGAACGGAAAACTCTCCTTCAGACCCGAAGACCGCATGCGTGAGAACGCATGGCTTGCTGCGTTCCTGTGGCCTGGGGCGTTGATCTGGTACGGATGGACGGCTGAGAAGGGGGTCTTTTGGTTTGTCCCGGTACGTCTCCTCCTTTCCCCCCCTCTCAACCATCCCCCTCTCTTCCGAATTGAAATGCTAACCCCCCCAAAAGATGCTCGCCAACTTCTTCTTCGGCATCGGCAGCATGCTCATCTTCGGCCTCGCCACCACTATGCTAACCGAGTTCATGCCGCGCCGCGCATCCGCTGGCATCGCTATCAATAATTTCGTCCGCAATATCTTTTCGTGCGCTGCGGCGGTGGCGTCGGGGCCGATTATCGATGCTATTGGGAATGGGTGGTTGTTTACTATTCTGGGTTTGTGGAGTCTAGTGAGTGGGTGTGCGGTTATTTGGGCGATGAAGAATTATGGTGATCGCTGGCGGAGGAGGATGGGGGAGGGTGGTATTTAGGGCGACCTTGTGAAGACTGAAAAAGCGGACTTTGTGTAGGCTTTTTTGGAGTTGAGTTTGGCATTTGCATGCTGCATACTCAACAGCGGTGTCGTTTCACATATTTCTTAGATCAAGCATTGGCGTTTGGTGCATGGTTGTAGTTCTAGGTTTTCAAGGCGCTCAAGATTCCAGTGGATGTTACATGAGCAAGAGATCAGATAGCATATATGAAATTTCCTCTATTTTCTCCGGCACTATGACTGCTCTTTCACTTTAGTCTTCACTGGCACCCGGGACCCCCGGACGGGAGTGTGGCGATCCGATCCGGGCCGAGTGCGTGCCAAGACTATGGTCACGGGGTTTGGGATGGCGCACGTGAGGGTGGATGGCTTCGTAGTTCTCTTCGAAGGTATTTAAACTTCTTGGGAGGTTGAAGGGGAAGTTTGGGACATGCAGTGGGAAAGGGTTGGGGCGCATCAAACATAGAAATCAAAGACTTGATGTGGTGGGATTTGTTCAACATATTCAATGTGAAAGCCCATGGCTGGGTCGTGGGGTTCCACTCTCTCTTGCAGCAACGTTTATGGAGTGGTGGATTTGGTCGCCGCTCCCTTACCAGGCCACAGCCGGTGATGACCTCCACTACTCCCCCATGCCTCCGAGAACCGTCGACGTACTCTGTTCATGACGATCATCATCCCCTAAATCGATGATGTGTCGATGAGGATTTATCATCTTCTCAACCGTTTTGAAACCTTCATCATCCCAATCCACCGTTTGCTATCATGAAGTCTTATATCACCTGCTTAGCATCACCACTTTTCTGTCGCTCTCCGAAGGACCGCACATTCTTGAGCTCCCTGGCCCGTTTTTCGTCGTTGTTTTCTCAACCCCACCACCAACTCCATCATCAGGCTTGCGGTCGCAAGTTTGCACAAGCCCATAGGGACTCAGCACTCGCAATGTTGAACCGCACCTCATGCACTCTCCATCTTTATCGATGGATCCACCTCTTTGCTCCTGCCGATGTCTCCAGCGTTCAGGAAGGGAGAGGGTTTAAGTAGTGCGTGAGGGGAGATGAAGGCATAGAGGTCACATGATTGAGAAGGACTTCTTGAGCGTGCCGGATATTGGACGCACGTGATGGTCGTGCACGAAGAAGCGGTGAGCGAAAGGGTCGGTTGAAGGTAATGACCATTCTGGAAAGGGGAGATGGGGAGCAAGTGGTGAAGGTGGTTGTGCTGGAGGCTGTCTTTTGATTGTGTTTCTTACCCTCGATCGGAAGTGTGTCGATGAATGCCCATCCGGGTCAGGGAGGAGTAATGGGAGTAATGGGAGTAATGGGAGTAATGGGAGTAATGGGAGTAATGGGAGTAACGGGAGTAATGGGAGTAATGGGAGTAATGGGAGT